>CM040185.1:32875740-33093240 GCA_022606455.1 Callitettix versicolor | reverse complement strand
TTTTGTTCTAACTTTAAATTGATGTAATAAATTTTAGGTTATGACCGTCGTTGCATGGCTTGTAAGCACTTAATTGTAAACGTAGTAAACAATCAGGTAAGGCGAGATACATCGTGAGCAAACAGGGCTCCACAACTATAGGCCTATTTACTTTTCTTGACAGTCTTTTCTTTCTGAATAACAAAAGAGCACACTTATAATGTAAATCTGCCGTAAGAGATGTACTTCCGAGTTGAGTAAAGTTTTTTTATTAAGTTGGCAGCTCCGAATGTCCTAGCAGATTGGAATTTCATTAAACGAACTTTAAGTAGAAACTTCCGGCCCAACTTCTCACCTGATTACGTATATCCTTAACGACTTCCTCGTAGCGACCCGTGAAAAGGTTTTACGTTTTAGTTGTGATTTGAAAAGTCGGATTTCGCTGCGACTTTGGGACAAAGCTAGAGGCGTAATATTTGAAGGAAAAGCGAATGGATTTACAGATTTTGTTCCAATTTCAGACTGGATCATCCCGTGAGTGTTTGTGCTGAAAAACGCGCTTACACACACAGACACGCACACTTACATTCAAGATAAAATTGTTTCTAGAAGAAATATTGTACCGACTTTTCGCCAATATCTTGTTTTGCATTTTTTAGCCGATTATTTTCGCTTTCAAGTCTAAAGTCGAACTGGAGGAAACTTTCACCTGACGGCTCCTTTTATAAACTCCTTATGATGAAAATTGAAAGTGGGCTGATCAGGTCTTCGTCAGTCTCATTGGGCCTAATGAGCTGGGCTAATGTGTGTTAATGGCGGGTGGATCTACGTCAGCTAAACCAGCCCACTTTCTGTTTGTCATACGGAGTTCATAAAAGGAGCCAGCAAGTGCAAATTTCCTTCAGTTCGGCTTCAGACTTGGACCGAGATAACCTCGAAGATGTCCAGGTACGATTTTGGCGAAAAGTCGAAACATTGTTTCCTGTAGAACATCCTTTTGTCGAAAGGATGTACTTAGATTTTAAATATGATTCATACCATATATATATATATATATATATATATATATATTTTTTTTTTTTTTTTTTTTTTTTTTTTTTTTTGACGTCCGACTATTGTGCACACTTGGGCTAATGCAGACGATGGGATGATTTATAGCCTATGAAAATGCCAAGCCCTGGCCGGGAATCGGACCCGGGTCCTCGGGGTGAAAGCCCAGTACGCTATCAACTAGGCCACCGAGGCGGCCCCTATATATATATATATTTTTTTTTTTTTTTTTATTTAATGCGAAAAGCACATTGAGGCTATTATCGCCTCCCTAAATGTAAGTGTGAGAGTGAAGTGTTAAAGTCGTAAATGTAGTGTTGTAAGTGTAAGTGTGTTAGACTCGGGTGCCGCGAGGGACGTCTAAATCCTCTCAATAGGTGCAGCTAGTCTGCAACCCCCTGCGGGGTATATATATATCATAAAGATTACAGTTGAACCTACTTCTTTGAGGTGCGCAATTCTGAGTTTGTAGAGGCAACTTAAGTCGTAGGTGTGGTAAGCTTGATCTTTCCGTTAACGCGAATCCCTCGTCTTCTTAGTCCAGCTGGAATGAAGTATGGGCAAAATATATATATATATATACTCCGCTCATAAAAGCAGCCCATATAGCTCATTTTCCTATGTAAACAAGTTAAAATTACGACAGAACACAACTAACCGTGCAGAAGGCAAAGTGAAGTGGCTTCTGTTCCATCTCACTCCATACACTGCCTGTATTTACTCTTCAATGATCTCCTGCCGATGCTGCCGGACTCCAATATCCCTTTCCCGATTTCCTCGCTCAATTTATCCCGGATTGCCCCATCTGTATGCCCGTTCTTCGCTCCGTTTACTTTTCAATCACTTTTCTCTCCCGAATCTATCCTGTGAGGTTTTCCTTTCTTATGTACGGTCTTTCGCTCGGAGTGTTGTGTAACGCTTTTCACGGAGGAACGTGTCCAAGGTTATTAGGAAAAATCCGCGGCCTTTTTAAATAATATATTTTGTCGGCAGCACGAGGTGCAAACTTTTTTATCTTGATTTGGTGTAATTTTCAGTTTTAGAACGTAATTAGAAATTTTAAAGTCAGACATTTTTTATCCATGTACTTTAAAAAATTAAGGTCTACACACGCGCGCGTGCACGCACAATATATCTTTTTGTTATTTTAAGATTAAAAATATAATTGTGATAAATTTTTGTGTTATTTTATTGCATTAATTTTTCTGATTAGTTTTTTTTAAGATAAGACGTGATAATAAACTTTTAAAGTACAATAATTTAATGTACGCGTGCTTCGATTACTTGTACAATGTTTAAAAGAAAGTAAGCTCAAATTTGGCTTGTTTATTTGCCCTTCACTACCCTTACACCAGGGGTTGCGCAGTATTTTAAAGACAATTATTAATGTTAATACAACCACAAAGTTATATTGTTTCAAACAGTACAATTGTTTACTCAAGTAGCCTTTCTGTTTGTAACTGGAGTTAGGATTTGTTGCCATAACAACCGGGTAAACAATGCTGATTTGTTAGCAAACCCGCCCTAGGTACTGTATTGGGTTACTGAGTCAAGCAGAAAACCTAAACCATTCCAAACGAATTCATTATTATTATTATTATTATTATTATTATTATTATTATTATTATTATTATTATTATGTAACCAGTTCAGTCCTATCTACCCAAATAACAGTTTCGGAAGTTATCGACAGAAATCGTAAAAACGACCCAATATCTCCAAATCGTGTTATCAGATTTTGGTAATAAATAAGTGTCATTACTAATGTAAGTGTAACAGCTATGAAAAGTACGAAAACAGTGGCTTTTCTTTGTTTAACTTTGTAAGGATTGGAAGTATTTAAGAAAATTATAGTCAAAAATTGATCTCGGGATTTTGTTGGATTTATACGTTTAAGTTCCTTGTGTTTCCATTACGATTTGTTTAGAAATACAAAATTCTAAATTCCAGGTTTGTTTCATATATCGGGAACACCGTTTTTGATTTAAAAATAATGGTTGTTCAAGTATTTTTCAAAAACTTAACAAACGGAAGAGTTTCTCAAAATCGGATTTCAAAAGCAAATGTTTAGGCTATATGTAGTCCCATAAATATTCAAACAAAAAATCCACAGTTCAAATAAATAAAGGAATTGTCGGTTTACAAGAGGAAAAAGATATTTTTTATATAGGGGCCTATACTTCCAAAGTGTGAAAGTTGCCAACACTGACTTATGTAGCTTTTTGTACACACTGCTATGACTTAAATTTACCTTGATCAAATAAACCGATTTAGAGAAATGATGCTGATTTTGTTAATTTTTAAATATTCCAAAACAAATTTTATTGTTAAAATAATTGAATTAGAGAAAAGTTGTTTAATGTTTGCACTATTTATTAAGCCCTGGTATCAAAACTTTAGTAACTGAGATAATGACCTTTAGCTATTTCCCATTTCAGCCTCTGGAATAGTATAATTGCATCTAAAGAGGATTGTGCAGCGTTTTCTTTTCGTTCTGTGAATCCAATTGCCTGTCCTGTTAACCTCATTCACAATGTTTTGCTGGCGTTGGTATTTATGCCATTTGATCTTGGCACGACAACAAAACTTTACATTGCACTACAATTGTGGTTTCACCAATTTCGTCTAGCAACTAGCTTAGTAGTTGCAAATTGTGTGGTTTAGTCAGTTTCATTTGACAACTAGTCTGGTAGTAACAAGATGTCTGGTTTCGTCAATTGCAACTAGCCTATTAGTTACAAAATGATGATAGTTACAAAAAGATGAAGATAATTATCTTCATCAGTTGAAGCCAAAAGACCAATTAAAGTTTACAGTCTTTTTTTATTTAACTTGACTCTTTTGGTTATTACAATTTTTAGCTGTAACCAATGAATGTAAACATACTAGAATGATAATCCTTATGAAATGTGCGAGCACTCGCTGTTGGGGGCATCTTACGACAGAGTGTTCAACTGCAATTAAAAAAATAATAGTACTGTATATTTTCTCAAACGTCTTTCTGATTGTCTTTGCAGTTTGCAGCGTTCGTAACGGCAGATTGTTCAATTACTTGGACCTTAACCTCTGATATGAAGTTAAACTTTTTATAGCCTAACGGTGGCTGGCATAACTTTGGACAAGTGCATTAGCGAGTTAAGAGATCTTAATATAAATTTCAGGCTGTCATTGCGTTGCTACCATCTTACGTTTATTATTGCCCCCCAAAAATTTGTGTTTTTCTTTGATTTTTTTTTGTGGTAATATATATACGGGATTTCCGTCCAATCATCCGATGCATTTATCTTACTGTCAGGTGTTGAACAACGATTTTACGATCATTGTATCGAGTGGCATACCAAGATGTTAGCATGATTATATCGAAGTATTTTTTTAGCGAGTTTCCGTTGGAAAAATGAACTATTAGAGCGGCTATCATAGTAAGGCCCAGACCCGAGAAATTCAAATGAGCATCTAGATCCGGGAGCTCCTGGCCTCTAAATCATTTTTCGTTAACTAGGAATATTCGTTTAGCAGTTTCAAAATGATGACTATTTCAATCTTTAGAAAATCATAAATTTTGTCTTTTATTTTAAAAAATTCCAATTTCATCATCATCATTTGCGTTAAAAACTGCATAAATTAGCATTTTGAATTTTCGACATCAGATGTGAAATTAAGAAATTTTTTTACGGCGGTCAGGGTTCATTTTCACATTTTCATATTAGTGTGATTTGAAAGTTTAAAATACTAACTTATGCAGATTTTAATGCTAGTTATCATGGTGAAATGAAAATTTTTAACAGAGTAAGATAGGAAAAACACTTTGGAAATTCGCACCTATCACACCGGCGGTTAGGTTGTTAATAAATAGGCATATTTTGAAAGCCAAATTCAAGTCTTTCGTGTGGTGATCATATCCGAAATAATTTTAAAAGATATTTTTGTAACACTTTGTGTTGTGAAACACAAAAGCGCCAAAAGATGAAAAACACCGCCCACAACAAGAACAAAAGAAACGACTTTGTTACCTACCATAGCTCCAGCTAATTGGTTAATGGTCGATTTGTTGTCAAGCCTACCCCACTTTACATTCAACAGCCATCAATCGATATAGTTACTGAATTAACCGAACCTTTTGACTGAAAAGACTTTCAAGACCGGAAGCGCTCATTAAAGTACAATTGTATCTCGCAACGGATTAAGCAAACACGGCCGGATGCATTTCATCAAGAGTAAAAAACCTATTGGATCCAAGCCTCCTTGATTAAATTATTTCGTTTGCATTGGACTGCTACGACAAATGCAATTACTGGGAAAACAACACCGCATTCCACAAATTGCATTACTTTTAAATCTAATAGGTTGATTCCGCGACTGGTGTATCGATATTTTATTAGCAGCGAGTGGATATCAATATGCAATTTACTTTAGTGTTTTCATTCATTTTAACTAGAAAAGAAAGATTTATCTATCAATAAATATGTAACTGTGAACGGAATATGGCGTGAACAGTGTTTCTACAATTAAAGAATTTTATTTGTAAATTTCTCGTCTATTTTCGTTACAATTTTATACTGCGCCAGTGTTTGTGTGCGATGTACAGTGTGCGATAATTTGACAGTTTATCTTTTTTAATAATTGTTTGTTTGATTATTTTAACAATAGTAATTGTTTAATTGTATAAAGCAAGTTATCAAGATCTTTTGATTTTGTGTAAATTTACCTCGCGTTAAGCATACTTAACGAAATATTACAGATCGGTTTGACATATCATAATAAAACTTGTCTCGAATTTGGAATTAGAAAATATTTACAGTTAGGGAATAAATCAAGAATAAAAAAATAGGCCTACCACATAGACCACGCTGAACTGAACTTAATCATATACAGTTGTGTGTGTGTGTGTGTGTGTGTGTGTGTGTGTGTGTGTGTGTGTGTGTGTGTGTGTGCGTGCGTGTGCGTGCGCGTGTGCGCGTGCGTGTATGAGTGAGAGAGAGAGAGAGAGAGAGAGAGAGAGAGAGAGAGAGAGAGAGAGCACGCTCTCAGTTATGATCTGTTTTAAACTTGGCACAAAAATCGATTTTTCAAATAATTTTGATTAGTTCGTTACGCAGCGAAATTCGTTGAGGAATTTCGAAATATGGTAATTTCAGATATTGTAAATTTTTTTGATGTTTTTCTTTACATTTTTTCTTTAAGATTTCGCCATCGTAGTCAGCGTTAAAAGCAGTTTAAATGAGCATTTTCAATGTTCAAAATCCGTGGAAGTTAAACTGAATTTTAAGGCGGTCAGGGTTCATGAAAGTGTTTTCAGTGTAATTTGAAAGTTTAACACTCTAATATATATGGAATTTAATGCTAATTAACATGGTAAAAATACAAATTTAAGAAAATAGAAGTGTTTTGAAATTCGCTCTTATCACATCAGCGAGACAGCTGCGTACCGCAATTATTTTATTTTGTGGCAAATGCGTTTTTACCGTACAGTGCTCTTTGCATATTTTTTACACCTAGTTGTTGTTTAGTTTTGTTTGATATTTATACCGACAAGAGAGAGAATGTTTCAATTTGAAAATGGTCCTTATTTAGTCTGGTGTCGTGGTCTAAACAATTTAGGAACTGAGTTACACAACCTAGTTCCGCTTACTAGTACTGAAAAACAGCCTACGCCTGCGAATCTAGTTTACAGTTCTCTCGCTTCTGATTCGGCGTATTTCGGTTCTAATGTGCGGTAGATTACCACATTTCTGTCCAGGCATTACTGCCGGCGCACCATATCGCATCCGTACACAGTAGGTTCATCCTGTGGTGCATTCTTTCTTTAATTTTAACAATATGGTTCCCGCCATAATTTCGAGTATAAACACCCGTCGAAAATCGTCCGGAAGAACCACTCACTACAGCCTGTCAACACTGGAACAGCCAAATTTAAAGAGCAAACGAATTTCTTTCTTTCTCACCATTCCGAACCGGAAGAGTGCCTCGCCAGTCGGCGCCCGGACTTCCAATATTTCTCCCGGAGACTACAACACTGGTTAAGGAAAGTTAACGTACATGCCGGATGTCAGATCTTATCGTGATTGTACGTCAATTAAACTGAACACTGATTCATCTAAAATTACAAGACATATTTCTCATGATATTTCTATATAGACTACTTCGTATATTGAAAAAAAAATGTTTGTCACAGCTGTCTTGCTGACAAAATGGAATTTCCAAAATTAATTTTTCTTTGTTTACCCTTTTTGAAACTCTGATTTCACTGTCATAATTTAGCATTACAGTCTGCGAATATTAGCATTTTAAACTGTCAGATTACATTGATTATCGAAAATGAACCCTGACCGCCGTCAAAGCATTTCTTAATTTTAACGGATTTTGAAAGTGCCAGTTCTTGCAGTTATTAACGTTAAGTACGACAGCGAAATCAGATTTTCCAAAAAAAAAAAAATTGGATTTTTAAAGGTTTTAAATGGCCGCCGTTTTGAAAAAAATCTATTTTTGTGTGACGATTAAAATAAATCTGACAAAATATGCTAACTTGAGCTTGGTAAAACACACACACATTTCAACGATTCCTCTGGAAGTCAGGATCTGTACTCATTTCAAAGTCTCGGCCTGAGTCTTACCATGATGGCTGCTCAAATAATTGATTTTTCCAGTTGAAATTCGCTACTAATTGTAGAAGGCCTGATACGGTATTCTAAGAAAATGATGGTAATTAACACTTGCTTCTTCCTCCATTACACCCCACGGCGTACCTTATCAGTCTATATAATGTATTCAAGTCGTAATAAAAACGTCATAAAATATAAAGTTACGGCAGGGCTATTAAATGAATTTACATTTTAATTTTTTATTCGGCATTAATTTAATACAATACCGTGGAAATGTATTCCTCTATTCCGTGCAAACTATACTTCTGTAATTGGTAGTGATTAATTTAACATGTGTTTTTATTAACTTTGTATTTCGGTTTTATAGCCTCGCACGCTAGGGTTAGTGGCTATCATAGCCTCGCACAAGGGTGTAGGACCTGACCCAAATCCAATACGTAAGTCGTAAAAATAAGACACTGAGTACTATATTAAGCAGCTTGTTATAACTCAAGGCAATGAACCAAATTTATAATAGAAGGAATTCAATAACCGATTGGTGAGTTCTGATCGCCGTTGATTTTTCCCGATTTACTAATGAAAAGTATTTCTTAAAAAGTTTTAGCTAATATTCTAAAGAGTTGTTTTTTTATTTTTGCCTCCCAAAAGACGTTTTGCTTGTGATAATGATCTTTGTAAATGATTAAAAGTTTTTCTTAAAATATTTGATTTTTAGAAAGTTTGTGGAATCATTAATTTTTCATTATACGATTACTATGGTGACAGTAGTCAGGGTTGATTTTAGTGTTTTTGTTCTATTTAATAAACTGTAAACACGTCCATCTGACGTAATAGAAGCGGATTTCTAAATTTATGTTTCTGTAACTTACAGTTTTTGTTATTTTGGTTTTAAATTTATAATCAGCATTAAAATTTGGGTGTATTAGTATATGAAGATTTCAAATGAAATTAAAATTACCAATTGAACATTGTCAGCCGTTAAAACATTTCTTAATTTCAACTGATTTAAAAAAATGCAAAATGGTAATTCATTCAATTTTTAACTCTGATTATAATGGTGAAATTGGATTAAAAAAATGGAATATAAAAGTTATTCAAAAGTTTGAAATCGCTAGTACCATAATCGATTTTTGTAACAAGTTCAAATCAAATCGCACCAAAGTTGCGAATGTGAGCTCGCGCTTTAAAAAAAAACAAATTTTTAAAGTAAAGGTGGTGTTTGAAGGTAAGTTTCTCTATGAGGAAAATTTTAGTTTCGTGAAGACCGTCAAGATTGCTATCGATTGTTCACAAATATTTCTTTTCACTTCTTTTGCTATCACTGTGATCACTAAATCGAGTAAAATAGCTTCATTTAGGATTAAGGTGTTACCGTCACTCCGCACTATTTTTCCTTGGACCTTAAACAACCTATCTTATGAAATTTAGTGCGAATACCTCAAGAGGTAAACACTTATATTGAGCACACACACACATACACCGCCGTTCATTGCTGCGTGTCGTAAGTGGTTACCGAACAGTTTCCTACGACTCAGCATGCGTAGTGGCAGGCGCAAGGAAAGTGCTGAGCAGTGGTATAGTTTTACAATGGCAATTGAAGAGCGAAATCGGACCCCAGGTACCTGGCAGCGACTGTGGGACGAATCAGCAAATGAACGATGAACTCACCAATTCATTGCAAAAACAAGGATTGGTGCAACAGGGAGCATGGGGAGGTGGACTTCTATCTCACACAGGTTCTAATTGGGCACGGTTGCTTTCGAGCTTACTTGTTCCGTTCAGGCTGGAAACAGACTCGGCTTCTCCCCTCTGTTTTCCAGCAGTGGAGGAAGTTATGGAACACGTATTTTTCCGCTGTCAGAGATTCGACGAGGACAAGATTAACCTGCAAAAAGATCTGCGAGGCAGTATTACGCCGGAAAGTCTGGTTGCGACAATGTTGACTTCAGAGGCCAATTGGACCATTGCGGGATTTGCCGCAGTGGTCATGAAGAGGTTAAGTGCTGAAGACCGGGAAAGGAGAGCTAACGCTGTAGACGAGTAGCGGACGACCAGTCCACCTTCCCACGAAGAAATGCCTGGCGGCGGTTCCGTGAGGAGGGGGGTTTACAGAAGAGGAATGCTTTTGGTGTTTTTTTTTAGTAGGTAACAATATCTTTTAACTTGGGTTTGAACTTCAGTCCCACACTGGGGAGTGACGGTACCCTACCCCAGGTCGTCTATAAAAGATTTTCCCGCCTTTTTTGGCATCGCAAACCCACGCGCTCGCACACATTTTGAAAACTCCTGGTATACAGTAGTCCTGGGTCTTGAGCTTACCACAATTACCTTTTTTAGCAATTAAGATAATATTTATTGTTTTTTATTAAACATATTTCACAAAAATCGCATAATTGGAACAGGATATATAGATATTAGCGGATATGAAATTAAAATGTTCCTCCAGTAATACAGAAATGAACGAAAGAAAATGGTTATAACCGTGAAGAAATCGTGATATTGTGTTGGTCCTAACGAAAGCCACGTGTTCTTGAGTCCCAAAAAGTTTGTTTTAATTTGAATTGTGTCCGTCTGTACCTTAAACATTCAAATGCAACCAGCACAGTACAATGAAAACATTAACTGACGAATTAGTACAAACAGTTTCCGCTCTGCTGCGCTAATGAGTACAGACCACATTGTTTCATAGAGTTACCACTTTATTTAATCAGTAAGGCAGTGTCAAGTTCACCACAGTCTACATATTCATAAAACTAGTAAACACCCCTGCCCACTTTGTGGGCCAACCCCCATAATACTTCGTTTCGTGACGAACACTATAAAAAAAACTATACTGAAAACAAAGTTTCATTAATGTATTTTTTAACTTCTCCCCTTATTTAGGTATTTTCAAGGGTTGTAAATGAAAAAAAAATTCCTCAAATATTTTTCGTTAAGTATACACGTTTTTTATCGAATTTTTAATTTCACGTATTTTATTTGAACCTTATCTGTTTAACCCCTTATAATAAATTAGGGGTAATTTTACATTTTTTTTTTACTCTGGAAGAAAATACAATGCGTGTTAAGGGGTTGGATCGTTTAAAAATTTAAACCCTTAATATGTAAAATTTTCAAAAAAAATATAAAAATGTGAATAACACTATAAAAACAGTATTTTACCGTCCCATTAAATTTTGGAATTTTACTTTTATTAGAAGTTTTTTTGTTTTTAAGATTAAAAAGGAAGTACAACTTTTCGATTTTTATTTTTTACTTCCATTATAAGGAATACTTTTGTGTTAATTTTCATGCTCAAGGCAATTTTGATTAAAACTGTCTATGTAATGTCATTGAGTGAATGACTATACAGAGTTAAGTAGGTAAAGATAAATATATTTAAAAAAAGATTTAGGAAGAATAATGCAGATTTAATTCCCGTGTAGGCCTACTAGATACTATCCAAAAGTTCGGAGAATTTTCCCATAAAAGTAAAATTGCTTACCGTAACTCTAAATTTCCACAATTTCCTACAGAATAGTCCGCTTGGACCTGGGTACAGCCATCCCTGCTTTTTTGCCATGATTCCCTGGAAGTCTGCAGGTGTAAGTGTCCTGAGATTCTGCCTGGATCTCTTCAGTTGTGTGAAAAGACGGCCGGGAAACAGAAGAAAGTCGCACGGGGCGAGGTCAAGCAAATATGGTAAGGTGGGGAATCACTACCGTGTTTTTGGAAGCAAAAGAAACCCGAACGACGAACGATGTCTGCGCAGGCGCGTTGTCGTGGAGAACTCAGCTGTTCTGAACGTTTGCGCCTAATGCTCTCACGTAAGCGCATCAAAACCTTACAATAAAACTTTCCATTGTCACTTTGACCAAAGGGGGACCAATTACTTGTGGGTAATGTTTTTGATATAAAAAAATAATGTGAACTTCATTTCGTCCATCCTTGAAGCGTCCATTCTTTACCGCACAACTGTTTTACTTTGACTCATAGCATTGCCACCAAACGCTTCCACAAGCATGCAGTGGGTTTCTGAAGCAGTTTTTTATTACTTTAGCAATTTATTATTTTCGCTACATATATATATATATATATTTAAACACCGTTATGCCTATTGTTTTATTAACTAAATATGATCTTTTAATTTCAGGTATGTACCTGCTCCTTACGGCAAGTTCAGTTTATTCATGCACAGATTTCAGGTTGGTTGACTGTTCTATTAATTCTGATTTTAGATTACTATCAGTCCTCTTAATTATCACTTGTTTGTTTTATTTCACTTGTTCTATTCTACATAAATTTTATTTTTGTCGTTATTCCCAAAACCGAATTTTCGAAAAAATAACGCCAAACGTTTTATGTTCGTGTATTTAAAGAATTTCATTAGAGCTCAGTTTGATAAAAAATCGTATTTTTAAGCTGGTTTCGGTGAAAAACATCTTATAATTGTTAAATTACGGTTTAAAAATAACCAAATTACATCATAATGGCTCACGTCGTAGACACATACATAACATAACAAAAGTCAAATTTAAAACACTTTTTCTCGTGAGATTTGAAACTGATAATTTTCATACACATATGTTTATTTCAATGTTTTTTTTGCGCGATCAGTGTACTTTAAAACGCGCGCGCGCACACACACACACACACACACACACACACACACACACACACACACACATTGTGACGGATTAAAATCGACGTCTAAATTACCGATTTTTTTAAAACTAAGAAAAAATGTTTAATAATATAAATGAAATTATAATGAATCTGTATGCGAACAAATTAAACTGATGGTTACTTAATCGTAATGCTAGGCAAAGCGGTCAGGGTTCAATATTCTAATTATAATAAACCTTGATATTATAAAATGGAAAATTCGTAACTAATGTTAAATCTTTAAGTTTTAAGTGGAAATACGCAAAATCTTTAAAATATAATTACAGGTTGAATAATTAAGGAGCCAAATAGGTACACTATACATAATCAGGTAGAGTTTACTATAAATTGTTTGGCCGAACTGGAATAAAAACTGGAAGTGGGCACTGTGGTCTGAGGGTGCACATGAACAGGTACCACGAAGAAACAGCCTGTGTAGATTGTGCCGGAAAGAGGAGGAAACTGCAGAACATACAATTCATGTCAGGCTCTTGCTAGCAGGAGGCTAAGGGTTTTTGGTTTCAACGACCTTGGAGATCTTCAGCAGAATGAGCTAGTCAGTGGATTGTTGGAACTTATTAAGGGCATCAGTCTGCTGAACTAGTATTCCAGTGGTTTAGATACACAATAGGTCTGTTGACCGCAGTGCCTGGGGTTGTATTGTCCCTTCCTCTAGTTTTGAATTTAATCTAATTCAAATGCTTATCTATCTGATTCTTAATTATTTACTAAAAGCTAAGTAATAAACAAACATAATTAATGCGGTAGTTAATAATTATTATATATCTGATTAAACACAAATATCAGTTTGGATAAGACGAAATGGACGGAAATAGTTACAAAAAATTACAAATACTTATTAATGAATCAGAATTTAATGTAACTTAGAAGTAAATAATGAACGTATAATTAATTAATTAAAAACCGCAGACAGTGCGGGACTGGCCGACAGAAGAGTGCGGGACTGGCACACACACACACACACACACACACACACACACACACACACACACACACACACACACACACACACACACACACACACACACACACACACACACACACACACACACATACACACGCACGCGCGCACACACACACACACACACACACACACACACACACACACACACACACACACACACACACACACACACACAGTATAACTTTCTATATGTTAATAGCATTTCCTTCTCAAGGTCGCTATTAGTGTGACGTCGTTTTTAATATTAATTTCATTATTTTTACTTGTGCCTTATGTTTTTAAACGTAAGCCTCAGAGCCTAAACGTTGTACTATTAATGTAATTGTTAAACAGTGTATTCTACAGTTTAATTTACTGTAATAATGGAACATTTAGTGAATATTCGACATAACCGTGAAATGTTTTCGTTACCGGCATCATTCCCTTGCAGCAAGATTTGCATGATGTCACGTGATTTAAAGCGCTAACAAAACTTTCGAACTCAGCTCACGTCCTCGCCTCATTCACAAACAGCTGATTGCAGTCCTCATCCTACACGTCAGTGCCCACTGAAGAGAGTATAACCGGAAATACTGTAGTTTTGTAACTTCAAGGCTGGTGGTTTTAAACAATGGACATTTAACTAGGCTCGCAAATCAAACACTTCGGTTTGTAAGAAAGGCAGAGTAGAAATATAGAGCCAATTTTCTCAAACAATGATTCTAATGATAACTTATTCCTGTCGGACTAACAGCGTGAAAACAGTAAGTCTGGAAATTATAGATTCGAATCCAAATCTTTTCTTTTTAACGCATTTCTTTTTAAAAAAAGAAAATATGGTAGAGTAAAAATTGTGGTGTTTTGCACAAACGTGCAGAACATCCTTGGTATTCGGAAACCTCGATGGTGTACGTTTCCGAAAAGAAACTATTAATTAAAAAAAAAACAAAGTGTACTCCTCTCTCTCGTTTAATTAAGACGAAGTAGGCTCGAAGTAATGCTCTAATGACAACTAATGTAATTTCTTCCCTCCCCCCCCCCCACGTACCTTGCCTGCTTGCGCGTACATGTTCCCTTTATCACAGTTTCTACCCTTATGTCTTTGTCTGAAGTTGTCATTTTAATATTCCTTTCCCGTGCCAGCGTTAAGGTTTCTCACTTTCTCGACAATTAACGTCGTGTTTTATAGGCCGATAACTCGTCTGCTCGTTTAAAACAGGCGTACAGGCACGGCGCTGCGTTTTGATATCGATATAAAAATGTTCTTTGTTTTTTAAAAATAATTTCGTAAGTTGCGTATTGAGAGTCAGAATATTTTTATGAATATAAACACTTTGTTTTTGGATGTATTTAAATAAGTAAGATGGTTAAATGTAAACGTATTCGCTGAAACTTCAGTAGTGAAGAACGCTTCTAACGTGATTGCGTCAGGGTTTGGTTTTCATTACTGCTGAACAGTAATTTTTTTTAATTTTTAATTTCTGTTGAACTAAATTAAAGAAAACGTTCCTATTTTTCAGTTCTTTATGGTTGCATATTATGGTTTTTTCCCATATAGAGTACATTTGAGTAATTTTTAAATAAAATCAGGTTGTAGTCTGCGGGAGAAATAAAAGTTCGGGCTTTTACCAGGTCGGCCGCAGGCTGGCGAGGAGTGGTGACAGCATTCGCGTCTTGTTGAAAGTTGACCGGATTCGTCCTATTTCTTCCCGAGCAAGTTGTGGTTTTCCGTGGTTGTTCTGGGTGTTGGTAGCTGCTTGTAGTTCTGTAGTGGGTGATCCTCCTCGATGTTCTGCCGAACACCTGTATTTATACTCGAAATTATGGCGGCAACCATAATTTCTCAGCATTCCATTTGTTAAAATTAAAGAAAGAACGCACTAATCAGAATGAAGCTATTGTGCACGGAAGATGCTAAATGATGCGCCGGTAGTGATACCTGGGTAGAAATGTGATAATCTAGCGTATATTAGATCCGAGATAAGCGTGTACTGGGAACTAATCGGAAGCGAGTATTGGTTGATGAAAGTGAAGTAAGTTTCGCAGGCTTTAGCTATTTCAAAGCTGAGAGAGAAGTACGGGGATTTTTAACGTGGTTGTTTAGGTGTTAACGAGCTGAACTAGGTTGTGTAACTCAGTTGCTATATTGTTTAACGATGACAGTCACGAAAGCAATTTTAAGAAAATCCTTTTTTAAAGATTTTTTAACTTAAAAAGTGTTAAAAAAACTTTGAAATTAGAAGTTGATTCTTCAGTGTTGTACATAAACCGACAGACAGCCAGGTAAACACCGTTTTTTATTAAGAATCAGTAGACCTAAATAGAATGGATTCATAAATATCTCAATATAGATTTTTCTTTAGCCCCTATGTATCATAAAGTGAAAAAGTAAATCAAATACGCATGTTATGGTTTGTTACGTCATAATTACAGTTTTTAGCAGTCTAATTTCATATTTAGTTTTGCGGGTGCATTGTTTAAGGCCTAAATTGAGTTAATTAATCTCAGATTCAAACAATGAAAACCTGTAATACAACACAGGCCTATATATCAAGAAGGAACCTTTCTCAACGCGGTGGGCGGAGCCTTTTCTATTAAAATATATGGAAGCAAAACATCAAAGAGCTCACCTGAACATGCGCCTACACGCGCGGCACCTGCTGCCTTGTGTATTAACAATATTTGCATGAGAATGGTTAATGAAAGTGTTACACAACCCGTAAAACGTTGTGGCACAGAGATTTATTTCTTTACTGTGGCGATGAAATACTTGTTGTGATTACTTGCCTGCCTTGCTTCGCTTGCGCCTGATAATTTATGTAATACCGCGCTTCGGTACTGTGAAAATGTTTTTGAATAATTTACGGAGAAAATATTAAAATATATAGTTGTAGAAAATTTGATTTTTGACAAGAGTTTTTATGAAAACTTAGATTGGAACAATTTTTCGACCGTTATGGATAGAAAACACCAGGAGTGTACCCGAATATTTCTATATTGGCACGCAATTTCGGTCCTCTTAATACGGAAAATAACTGCTTGGGTTTTGTAAACTTATTTCAAACCAGCGTACCGAAACGATTAATTCGAGAATTTGGAACGATATCAGAAAATTACTAAACATTTCGGTTATAAAACTAGGATTGTCGCTACATTTCCAGTATCAAACAAGGATTCTCACTAAATTTTCAAATGTTATGGATTTTCACTCCATGGCAATTCAACAGTTCAAACTAGGAATTTCGCTTTTATACATTATATTAGGACTAGCAGTACCCGGCACAGCCGCTACCCGCGAAATTAAAACATTTTCACTATAAATACGAGTGTGGCTATTAAATAACGAGACTGACGCTGCGGCGGAACAAGTTCGCATCCGCCAACCGCCATTGACTGACAGCTGTTTAGTGTGAAGCTTTCTCTTCAGAATGCAGTTAGTCTCGTTTGTGTCACCAACACCGTTTAGTAATAACCTTTATTTCCGTTAATGGTGTTATTTTGTTTTGCCGGGGAAAAAATGGTTAGTGTAATAATAGAGCAATGAATTGTTGTTAAATTTCACTTCAAACTTGGAAAAACCGTGACTGAAACTTATAATTTACTGAAAGAAGTGTATGGCAGTGAATGTTTATCGCTGGCACGTGTTTTTCAATGGTTTAAGCGTTTTCAAGATGGCCGACAAGACGTTGAAGATGATTCACGGCCAGGTCGTCCTTCAACCTCAAAAACGGATGACAATGTCGAAAAAGTTGCTAATTTGATTCGGTCTGACCGTCGATTAAATATTCGTGCAATTGGTGAAACTGTAGGTGTGATAAAGAATGTGTACGACAAATTTTACGTGACAATTTGAACATGCAAAAAGTGTGTGCCAAATGGTGCCAAAAATTCTCACGTTTGAACAACAAGCAGCTCGCAAAAACCCAAATTTATTGAAAAGGATAATAACATGTGATGAATCGTGGTTTTTTACGTATGATCCGGAAACAAAGCGCTAATCCGTGCATTGGAAGACCCCAACTTCATGGAGAGCCAAAAAAGCAAAAATCACCAAGTCAAAATTTAAAGCAATGATGATTGTTTTTTTCGATATTCATGGGATTGTTGTACCTTCACTGGGTTCCTGAAGGTCAAACAATTAATCAATATTACTACCTTGAGGTACTTGGTAAACTACGTGAAAGAGCAAGGAAAAAACGACCCGAAATGTGGAAGAACAAATCATGGGTTTTTCTACCAAGGCAATGCGCCAGCTCATTCCGCGTTATCTGTCAAGAGGTTCCTGGCCAAGTACAGCATCCCAGTGTTGAAACATCCACCTTACTCACCAAACCTTACACCATGTGGCTTGTATCTGTTCCGTAAGGTGAAATCTGCAATAAAAGGGACGAGATTTGAGTCCGTGGAAGCTGTAAAAGTGAAAGCGGATAGAGTCCTGAAGGTGCCAGATGATTTCCAGCACTGTTTCCAACAATGGAAAATTCGCATGGAACGTTGTAGGAATAGAGAAGGAGTGTATATTGAAAGTGTTAATAAATAATTATGTATAAAATGAAAATAATTTTTTTAAAAAATCAGTCGTTATTTAATAGCCACACCTCGTATTCAGTGTAAACTGGTGTAATTTTCAGCTAAATATTTTAAGAAATTTAATTAGAAATTTTAAAATCCGTTTTCAAGGTGTTGTCAGGAGATTTTTCTGTCCACCTCCGTCAAAAATTTCAGATCTATGCGTGACAGATTTGACTGTACATCGCGCGCGCGCACACACACACACACACAAAAAAAAGTGATCTAGTAGTCATTGTCGGCCTAGTTCCCAGGCCTGAATCTTACCATAATAGCTCGTTCATTTTCCAATTGGAAATACTAAAAACACACAACTGTCAAAGTGGGGCTTTTCGATTTACTTAGAAACAGTTAATATCTTGTATTTCATTACTGATTTGATTAATGTATGACAAACATTTGAAAAAGTGTGAAAAACTGACTTTCATGTAAGTTTTTATATTTTAACGGTTGTAGCTCTAGATACGGACTTTAATAAGTAACAGGCTTATACGTTTTGCGTGAATACTAGTTATATTATGGCGTGCGTGCGCACGCGGGTTTTTTTTGTGTCAACAAACTTATGTTCGCATTTCTGTTTAATTCAAATTTGACAGAAAATTCTATTTTAGTAATAGATTTGACAAATTCGTTAAACAGCAAAATATTTTAATTTTCAAAATTCATTAAAAATTCATAATTATTTTGCAAATCTGATTTCACCGTCGTAATCAGCGTTAAAAACTGTAAAAATTAGCATTTTGAATTTTCAAAATCATTCGAAATAACTACATTTAAATTGATAGCGTGTTCAGGATTCACTTTTGTACATTCAATGCAATTTAACACTTTAAATGCCAGTATATTAAAGTTCTATTTTCGATTATGATGGTGAAGTCTGATTTACAAAAAGAGGGTAAAATACAAATTGCTTTTAGAAATTCGAACCATCATGTCAGCGAGGCAGTTGTGTGCCGTGATTATTTAATCTCGTCTCCTGAAATCTAATTAATGTATGGGATCTGTGGGAATTGATCTATGGGAACCGTGAATTCCCATTATTTTATTTTTATACTGACTTGCCTTTATATGCGAGCAAATTGTGTTCAAAAGAAATTATTCCAACGTGTCGTAATTGAGGAAAAATTTATTAAATGTAAAATTGTTGTGTAAATTTTTGCACAAATTGGCGCTTTTTTAAGGTGAAATGTTTTTAGGCAACCATCATAATTTTCATAAGCTACTCAATAAGACAATTTTTTTTAATAGGCATTATTTTGATTTACTTTTTAAATGTTCAGAAATTTGTGATTACAAAAATAGTTGAGGTATTTTTCCTTGTTTGATTTTACTTGACTAACCAATGAAAGGTGAGGGGAGGGCATAATCTGTTGATTTTCTCTCGCCTTTTCAACGCCATGCATTTTAAAAATCAAATGCATACTATAATATCAGAAGAGTTGTTAGTCACTTTACTTTAATGTAGAACATTGTCTTGTAAAATCTAGAAAACAAATTATTCTGTGTCTTCAAATCAAATTATTTTTAAAGAACCGAAATTAAAACCCAATACAGTACTAAGGGCAGGTTTGCCAACAAATCAGCATTGTTTACCCGGTTGTTATGGCAACAAATCCTAACTCCAGTTACAAACAGAATGGCTATCGAGTAAACAATTGTACCGTTTGAAACAATGTAACTTTGCGGTTGTATTAACAGTAATTGTCTTTAAATACTGCGCGCCCCTGTGTAAGGGTAGTGGAATGAGTAGGGTGGGCGTTAAGCAAGCGAAATTTGAGCCGTCTTTTGTTTTACCGTACAATACGTACCCTTAACATTAGCTTAATCAAATTTGAGTGCAACCATATTGCCTAAACTTTCTAGCAGTTTTAAAATATTTTTATAAATGTTTCGAATTCAGCGCCTGAAAGTTCAAATAAAACATTTTTGTTGTTATTAAAAACAGTCAAACTGTAAAGTAAATAATGTGTTAATTTTTTAAAAATCGGTTCAGTAAAGTTTTATTAATGTTGCGTAGAAATATTTTACCTGTACCGATTTTGAGAACCAAGTCTGACGGGGTATTTTTGTGGATCTGGATTTTTTTCAATAACAATGCCTACTGTTGCTTTTAGACTATAATTTATTTTCTCAAAAATTTCATTAAAATTAAAGCGACCATGAAAAATGGTTTAGATAAAAGAGATTATGTGGAGTAAAACAATTAACGTATAATGCGGAGTGGCAGTATTAATTTGCCGCCTCGTTGGCCTAGTTGATAGCGTACTGGGCTTTCACCCCGAGGACCCGGGTAGGGCTTGGTATTTTCATACGCTATAAATCATCCCATCGTCTGCATTAGCCCAAGTGTGCACAATAGTCGGACGTTAAAAAAAAAAATGTTTTGAAAAATGACCGCATGCAGTCACGGTGTTTTTCTGTGTACAAATAAATTGCATGGCTATTCTGTTCTGAATAGTGTATTTTGTCTTTTATATATTTAGATTAATTTCCATTGTTATGCTGATACATTATTATATACGGTGATCGTATTTTTCAAGAAGAAATCCGGGACTTTTTATATATTGGGTGGGGTTTGCCTTTCGGTTCAAGTCGACGTGATAAAACTCAAAAATGTAATTTAAAGAATAACTTGTGCCCATTATTTCACACTATTCTCAAACACTGAATTGAACTAACAATAAAAAAAGTACACATGTGGAACTGACGGCGTTACCAACAGAAGCGAGTTAGTGATACCTTTGCTGAATATATAATTAGATTGAAGATATGTTTACAAATATCTTATTTTATTTAAATAAATAAGTACGTAAACCTAGCTTAGATATTATTTACTATATTTATATTAAAAAACATTGGTTTTATATTAATTCGTAACGATCAGCTGATTTCATTGAACAGCTGATGTGTATAATAAGTTTCAGGTTATGTTGTTAAAAACTAGCAATATTAACAACAATTATTATAAACGTTTGCATTAATTGTGAATGTATTATAAACGGTTACAACGTGCATGTGTTCTGTAACTAAGGAAAAATACGAAACCTTTTTTTTGGTGTTTAACGTCCGGCTATTGTGCACACTTGGGCTAATGCAGACGATGGGATGATTTATAGCGTATGAAAATGCCAAGCCCTGGCCGGGAATCGAACCCGGGTCCTCGGGGTGAAAGCCCAGTACGCTATTAACTAGGCCACCGAGGCGGCTTTAAATATCGAAACTAATGCAACACAACGTTTTCTTATAATACGCTTGTACTTTTATCGAAAAGGAGGAATAAAAAGAAAGAAACAGAAATAGAAAGACGAAATTCGTGTGCTCATTCGTTCCATATTTCCGTTACTTTCTTCCGTTCGACAGACTGGAATAGCTGGAAGCAGGATAATAATATAAGTCTACAATTTATAACAATCAATAACACGATACAAGGTTTTAAGCATAACATAAGTGGAGTAAGAAAACTACTTTCTAGCAGCACGCCAGGGTCGGCACTGCGGGATCGACAGTGCTCTCCCTTACGGAGCACAATCCGTGTACGCATACGCACAGTAGTTAACACCTTGCTGCTGGACTGTAAAGCGCACAGTTTCATACAAAGATTTTTGTATTTTTTTCATAAACTGGGCAATGACTACTGACATTCAGCTTAAGGATTATAAGAAAAGAATTAAAGAAAAAATCCGTTCAATTAAATGTTATCGATTATCAGATGGAAATTGGAGGTTCCACAGTGCATATACGCGAGCCACTGTATTGGTAAGTAAAGCAAGAGAAGTTTAATTAGAGGCACTGTACTGTTCATTGCACCCACAAAGCGGTCGCTGTGAATAGCCTAGTATGTTAGGCAGACAACAATGGTCTGCTTGTCTCGACGTGCAATATGCTGAATGACTGCGTGCAGGAATGCGCTGGTTTGATGCATTCCCGCGCGATCAAATAAAAATATCCCATCTGCGCATCCACAATGTACCATAGTTATACGATATATGCTATATTTCTTTTTAATACAATATTCTGTAAATATCTGCTTTAGTATTCTTTAGTACTGTGTGATTATGAGTGAAAGTGACGGAAATAAACAATAAAATCTTTAATGGGAGCGTCTCCCAACGTCAAAGAATATTTCAATAAATAAAATACTTTACAAAGGAATAGATTTAAAAAGTCATCGTTTCCGAAATGAAACCGTAAAGGATCTCCGTGTCTGAATAGAACGGCAATCATCAGTATGTTTGGGCTTCCAGTTGTATAACAGCTCTGAAACCCATCAACTCGGAGAAACCAATTAAAAGAACTACGTTTCTGTACAACCACTCATGTCTTTGTTTTGTACTTCAGTTTGAAATGTTCTACAAAACTATACGCTAGAGATTTTCAGCTTAAAGGTTTTAATAGAACTATGTTTGGTGTATTAAATAAATGTAATTAAGAATTTCTTGTCTTTCCGTCCGAGATCGAAACAAGGAACTTGCGTGTGTGATGCGCAACCTCTACACTACGGAAACTGCGAAGAAGTTTATATATTGATAGTTATATTAAAAGATCAGTTGTTTTATATTAATTCGTAAATATCAACCGATTTTATTGAACAGCTGGTAGGTTATAATAAGTTTCTGGTTACATTGTTAATAAATAAATAAATTAATTAATTAATTTATCATGTTTTCGACAAAAATCGTAATTAAAATATCAATTATTACAATAAATACGAGATTATTTAATAAAATACAATACATGTAATTATAATTTTTAGGAAAAAATAAAATTCTATTATTGAACGAAAAATAAAAATCACGTGTCGTGTTTTCGAACAAATTATCCTAATTAAAATAAAAAGAAGAAAAAACATGATACATTATTTTTATTTTTGGTTGGGTAACAAAAACGTTTTTAGTAATCTTAAGTTTGAAGTTTTGCTGACCGTAACTTCCAGCTGCGTTTGTTTATAGTTAATTTTCATAACAGCCGTTGAATAATAACAAAATTATAAATAATTTTTAGTATTAGTTTCAAAGGTATAAGTTTATATATATAAACTGATACATCGTGGGGTTGATCAACATAGTGGGCAGGGGCCTTAAAATTTAATTTCATATTTGAAAACAGTATTTTGAAATATTGGTAAGTGGCGAAAAGATGTCTGAAGGCGTATTTTGAAGGTGTTGTTCTCGTATTTTAAGGAAAACTACATTATTCTTAATTTAGCCCTTAATAAAGACAATAAAGGGCCTTAAGAAATGAATTGGAGTAGTCAGCTGTGTTCAGTATCATTTTGGTTCAGTACTTTTTTTTTAATTACGTAATATTTTCTGGAGTTAGAGTTGGCAAGTGTGATACTGTTTTGGATTTTTTTTTGAAGTTTTTCAGAAACTTTAAGGAAACGAAATTGTGAATGGTTCCTGGATCATGAGTTTTGAAATGAAATCTATAATTAACACAATTTCTGTTCTTACTAAGAAACGTAGATGCGCTATTGTCCTTACTGGCTACTGGTTTTATTTTTAAAATATAATTCTTAACGTCGTAAAAACAATATTTTTTAGAAAAAAAATATCTCTAGCTATGGCCGGCCATTTTGTTTCCACAACATTTATAGTGTAGTGTTTTCCAAGACACTGAATACGAATGTCAAGTGAATGTCACTCAACCTCCCCCCTCACCCTATCCAACCCTTAACTTCCCACTTGACTGTTTCTCTACAATTTTATGAAGCTTCTTCAACATGCAAATCAGTAACATTTCACGATGCATTGTTGAAGCACGGCTGGAAATGCGCTTCGGGATGACGCTTTCAGCGAGATTGTAGGTTTTACGACGCGCAGAATTTAAAGCTGCTAGCGGCTATCTCGCTGACGTGATGGAAGCGAATTTCTAAAAGTAATTTTTCTACTTAATTTTTTTTAACTTTTGATTTCACTATTGGCATTTTAACTTGCAAATTGCATTGAAAATTCAAAAAAAAACCTTGACCGCCGTCAGGTTATTTTTTAAAAATATTTAGGACAAAAAATTACGATTTAAATAAAATTGGAAATGGCCATTTTGTAACTGTTGAATGAATTTTACTGGTCAACAAACTTATCGATTTTTGTACCAAATTTGAGTCAAAGCTGACTGAAATTGCGAAAATTACTATGTATAATTTGGACGGTATCAGATTGTTAAAATGATTGATTCACTTCCAACACGTCTGCGAGACAGGTGCGTGCTGATATTATTCATTTTGAGCCATTAAAAGAATTAAAGCATGCACTTTGTTGTAGAGAAAGATAAACTATGACGGAACATAAGAAAATTCAATTTCAAAATCTATTTTCTCGGGTACAATTTGCTCTACAAACAATACAAAATATTGTTTTTCAAGTGACATTGATTTGATTTTTCGACGCAAAATATGAACTCGTAAATGCATTGAGTGACTGGATACGTGAGCTGAAAGTTAACGGAACTTTTCGGCCCAGATTGCATATAAAGTATCAGAAATAATGCAATAAAAGATGTCTACTTCTACTTGTATGGCACTCCACTGATGCTGTTATTCCCAATACGCTGGAATTTTAATGTAATACTAAAACATTTATATGTGCTCCAAGTGAAGCAGACAATAAAATAAGCAGAGTTGATGGTGTAATGTCAGTAGTCGGATTTATTTATCGTTCAATATTCATGTTGGTTCATACGCTCTAGCTTACCAGATATCTCAAAAAATAAAGTCTGCATATATTTTTACACGTTAAACTTTCAACTAATCGAACCCTGACAGCTGTCAAATTTAATTTCAAAGATTTTGAAAATTTTAAATGCATATTTTAACGCTGTTTGCTATGGTGAAATCATATTTTTAAAGTAATTTCAAGTCATAAATTTTAAAGAATCGAAATTGTCGAACGGATTTCGTTAAATAAGCTGTTTTCACAATCGATTTTTTCTGCCAAAATTTGAAACAAATCTAAACAAAATTTCGGACGTGATAGCGTTAAAGAAGCGTTGAAGCGTTGTAACATTCTGTCGTTCGCAATTTTAATCCGATATTATTCAAAATTGGCGCACAAATCGATTTTGTTAATAGCTTGGACAGATTCATTACCCGGCAAAATCAGTTTAACCGTTTCGAAATGGTAGCCATTCTGAATTTTATAAAAATTTGTTTACATTACAGTTTTTTGGAAATCTGTTTTTTACCATCGTAAACAGCGTGCAAATTTTAACCCTCATTAGAAAGATGAAATCAGTTTAAAGAAATCACATTTTTTGTTACCGAACCAAGAACATAAATCATGTTTTTCTCGATTTTGATATTAATTAGTTGATGTTGCTCTTCAGGCATAACTCTCGTATTAATTGTTACATTTTCATCGTTAATTTCATTTTTTTTAACATAACCTCAATTGAAACGATATTGAAGGAACAGCTGTTGTACGAAATCAGTTGTTTAGAAGTATATTTTTATATATAAAATAGCACGCAACGCGAAAAATCCAATATCACAACCAACCGTAAAACATGATACAGGTTAAAAGTTTAAGATTAAAAAAATACTGTGACATCGTTTATTTTTTTGGAAATTCGCTTCCATTACCTCTTGCCGTGGTTATTAATAACTTGCAGTACCCGCGTGACGTTGCCCGTGAAAAAATAATAAACATCCGTGAGTATGAGATAATGGAAGTATAGTGGTTCTCTTTTTGTTTCTAAATTTAAATAGTTTTTTTAAAAAGATGCTAGATAACGTCAGGTGTGATTTTCAGCTAAATAATAATTTTTTAAAATTCAATTTGAATAATTTTAAAATTTGGCTTTGAGGTTTGAAATTGACCTTTCTCTGCGCACCTTCGTTAAAAATTTCAAACCTCAACGTGTCTTAGATTTGGCTAAACATCAGTCTCGCGCAAACACTTTGTTTTATTATTATTGATTACATTTCAATATTTTTAGCACAGTCTGCACGTAAACAATACGATACAAGAGCTATCTACAGAATCATGTTTGAATTTAATCGTATAGAAAGGTTATTTAAACACCCATCGACTCTCCAAACCACAACGCACATATCGATACCGGTCGTGTATCGATATTGCCAATAACGGCGAAGCAATCCTTCTACACAAGGGAAATAATACCGTAACCCAATATTGCATCATTTATACTGCAATTTAGTTTTGATCTAGAAAATTATTTCTTACAAGAAGTTATTTATTTAACGAAGTATAAGAAGTCGCGGTTGGATTACATTAAGGGAATGAATTTCCGTACCCGATGGGATCGCAAATTGAATTGGGTTACCCGGATTGGGTGGGTGGCTCTGTATTCATCCCGCGCGCGATACCTTCACTTTAGAAAGTTATTGCTCACTTTATTGGTGTTTGTTTGCTCGTCATTGCCTCAAATCGTTTTTGTACGATCGCATTCGGCGGAATTTACGTCCAATAACAGACCCTTGTTTTCAGCTTTGAATTCATTTTATTTTTCGGAATATGCTCGGATATTTTGAACTTTGATAGGTGCGTTTTATGGCTGGGTATGAATTTTATGAGCTTAGGGCTTACTTTGAGAAAGTATTCAACGGCTTTATTTGAAATTCACGGCCTATATCCGTGTGAACATTTAATTTTGTGTTTGGTTTAAAAATAGAATCCGTCTGCTTCCGTGTACTTTCTCTGCTAAAAAGGAGTGTACTTTTAGGGTCTATAGGAATGATAAAAGATCATCATGAGTGGTCGGCGTGGTCGTGGTACAGAGACACCGGTTAGTGCACCGGCTGTGTCTCCAAACTACGCACCGCAGTCGTAGGTTCCAGCTGCCGTAAGCAGTACCATTGAATTTAAACGGACAAGAAGTACAGGCACTGTTATAAAAAGCGTGCTCTGTATTAGTGGATAAAGTCCAAGTAATTGGATTATCTGCCGCTACGAACGCTGCATTCTGCAAGGACAGGCGGTAGAGACGTTTGAGAAAATAGACAGTACTATAAACTGTTTAACACACTGCCGCAAGATGCCACCAGCAATACCTCTCATAATGATTATCATTCTAGTACCTTTATACTCAATGTACGCTTTCCATAAACGCCGATTCCTAGGCCTCATTAGTGTAACTGACATAACGACCATAAGAAAAGTAAAACGACCTTCTTGACTTTATGAAAACGAACTGTGTTATTTACTAATCCAAATTATTATTTCCCAGATTATTACAAAAATATATTCTTATAGGCTGCCATATCGAGCCATAATGTCAAACTCTATAGAGCCCTAACACAAATATATTGACCGAACAACCGAGGTTCTGTTTCAACTCGACTGGCATTTCGTTTGTTTGTTTGTTACTCAGTTTTGGCCAAACGCATTGACCGATTGTTTTGAAATTTAGTACGAGGTACCTTGTGTAAAGCCCAAATGATGTATGTGTAAGATTTTTTCCTTATTTACTTCATTTTCAAGATGGCGGCCTCTGACTTAACAATGACGAGTATACGCAGTTTTGGCCAAGGGCATTGACCGATTGTTTTGAAATTTGTTATGAAGAGATCTTGTATAAAGCCCAAATGATATGTTTAACAATTTTCCTCTATTAGCTTCCCTTTCAAGATGGCGGCCTCTAATTTAGCTATGACGAATGCTCGCAATTTTAAACAAAAGCATTGGTCGATTGTATGCAATTTAATATGAAGGTGTTGTATAAAGTCCAAAAGACGTTAGTGTAAAAATTGTTTCCCATTCTCTTCCTTTCAAAATGGCGGGCTCTGATTCAACTGGCTGAACGGTGAAACAATCGTAATGTTGACCGCTTCGTGGAGAAAGAGAGTACAATTTCCTATAAAGTTGGTCCAGTAAAATTTTTCGTCAATATTAGGGTTACCGGTTAAACTGATGGACAGCGTTAACGATCGTTGTCGTGGAGTTAAGCTCTGTATATAAATTAAGAATATATTGCGAGGTCTGCTGTTCTTTGAACTACTGGTTTATTTGTTCTTGGTATCAAACAGCAAAAGACACGTATTACAAATGTATCTTAACTACGAGTCTGATACATTACAGATTAAAGAAACGTTCAAGCAATGCTAAACCAAACATCTGCTTAGTTTCAGCACTGTATAAGTTATAGTGTATAGTTCAGCAATAAACCTACTAACGTTTACCGGTACAATGATTATTATATGATACGATTGTTGTGCCATCTGGTGGTAGACGCATCAACACACATAGCCTATAATGTGCGCATGGTCAGCTTTTAGTTCTATTGATGACGTCATTAATTAGGTTCTGCACTTCATGTGACTGCGGTGAAGTTGTGTCGCTAATTTTGATTCAGAAATAGACAAGTGAGCATAACTCTACAAAATTTTAATTGTTTTAGTAAAATTCAAGTAGAGTATTTTATATCAATGTTTTCCTTTCACCAAAAGAAAATGACAGTAAAGTATTGTATTTTAAGTAGTATTTTTTAGGAAATTTAGATTGGAAAACAAGCTGTTGACCATCTTGGTAAGATCCAAACCCTGGACTTTGAAATGAGCACCGATCCTGACTTCGTTATGTACATAACATGTTTTACTCCTCCTCAAGAATTGTTCTATAGAATGGATCGGAGCTCATTTCAGTTTATTTTAATATATTTACGCATTCCAATATAAATGGAAAAATGAGCCATTGGAGCAGCCATCAGCAAGATCGTTTTGCATTTTTACTCAGATTTGTTTCAAATTTGGCACAAAAATCTGTTACGGTAATAGTTTAGAAATGTTGATTAACCAGCCAAATTCGTTGAACAGTTAAAATGACGGCCTTATATTTTAAAAATTAGTAACTTTTTTGTCTTTATAATATTTTTGACAAAAATGTGATTTCACCTAGCGTGAAAAACAGTGTGAATTTAATTTGACGGCAGTCAGGGTTAATTTTCGTAGTTTTAATGTAATTTTGAAAGTTCATAGTGTTAAAATACGCTGATTTTAATGTTGTTTATGATAGTAAAATCGGAATTTAAGTGAAAAAAATTTTCGATATTCACTTCAATCATGTCAGCGATACAGCTGCGTGCCGGACGCCTGACATTTCTTTTCGTTCAGAATAATTTTCGTTCAGAATGCCTGAAAACTGGTCACTATATCAAAGTTTAAAAACAGATGTTAATTATTTACATAGTTTTATATATTTTTTTTTACAGCGGTCAGGGTGCATTTTTAATTTGATGATTACGTTCGCGTGTCAAAACGTTCGTCCATGACGCGATTTTAACTATGTTGAGTAACCAAATCAGCATTATGTACTTCTGTTTCTCTCGTGTTTTTATTCACTTCTTGGAGAGGAATCGCATATTTTGTTCGACTCACTTGCTTAGAATCGGATATAACCACAAAAAGCTTCATATCGAATTTCCCGCTTGGTCGCGCGTTACTATCTCCAGCACTCGTCTGGAGACGGTAAAACGCAGAATCATCATCTTTAGAAGACAAATAATTGTAAATAAACCTATTCCGCTTTTAAAATTCGAGATGTAGCTACGTTGGAGATACAGCGTCAAGGGATGAGGGGTAAACACCCTAGCGAAGACATATTCTAATTTATTGCCCATTTAAATTACGAGACATTACTTGTAACGAGGCGTGAAATAGCGTTTCCTTTCGTCGACGTTGATGATGACTGGATTGCTTCTTGCATGTGAATACTACTGATGTATTGAACTATAAAAGTGAACGTATTGCGTGTACTTTCAATCGCGGTACGCAACTGTCTCGCTAGCGTGAGGAAAAGAATTTTATAAAAATAGCCTAAAAAATGATTTTTCCCTTAACGTTAATACTTTATACCAATTAGACTAATGAAGACGAAGGATCAGCGTTAATGGTAAACGAAAGCAACGGATTTAACTGCGGCTCGAACTAAAAACCTTGAGGTCTGCAGTTCAGAAAGCAGCAGACTCATCAGTGCTTTAGCCACATCGACCACCGAGCTCTACAAAATGAAATAACTGATCAAAAATGAGCATATGAAGTGCAGACACATTGAAAAACCCGACTACAATGAGGTTCATTTTCAACGGAAGTTCAAATTTTAAAATGCTAATTTTCTGATTCATTAAATGGTAAAATGTGACATTTCAATGCCCGCCATCTTGAAATGGTTGGACCGTTAATGCAAATGTAATAAAATGATAATACGTATGAAAGATATGGGAGCGTTCGTTGCTGATGACATCTTGCTGCAAAGTGTTCAACTACAATTAAATTGATAATATTACTGTCTATGTTCTCAAACTTTTTCCCACCCAGTCCTTGAAGCTTACAGCATTTGTAGCGGCAGATAGTTCAATTACTTGGACATAAACTTCTGATATCGAGCACGTTTTTTTTATAATGGTTGCTGTACTTCTAATCCGTTTAGACTATATTCGATGGTTGAACGGCTCTTGCTGGGAAACCATCTTATGCCATGATTTATTTTTGTACCAAGATTGAATAAAATTTGACTACAAAAGCTAAGCTCTAGTACTAACATTAATCGATCATTTGCAGCTGTTTTTACGTTTTTTTTAAAAAAAAAAACAGGCTTAATGTAATGGAAAAGTTCTGCAGATGTTTTGTCCTAAGGTTCTAAAGTGGTTATATACTGAGAATATTGTACGGTATATATTCTATAAACATATTTAAATAGCGTTAAACATTTCACATGAAGCCGTAATGTGGGACAGTAGAAAAGCTGGAAAACTCTGGTAAACATGAATTTAATTAGTTTCTGGAGAATAAAATATGCAGAACCGAGTACTCGTTTATCCACAGGAGAAATGTAAATTGCTGTGAATACAAAATTTTGTTAAAGCACTTTTAACGTAACCTACGTATTTAGGTGAACAAGAGATTGGATTTGTGGCGGAATGGTTTCGAAGCAAAGTGACTTGAATGTGATAATTAAGGTAAGCACGCTATCTGGAAGCGGAAGTAGTTATTGCTGCACAGCATGACTTCATTACCCTCACCCCACCCCTTGTCTGTCTGTCTGCTGTGCTGTGACGTCATTACGTCATCGCAGAGATATCGGCAACAGCGCTTCTAGCTACTACTATAATTTTTCCTTTTGGTATTTAAAATAAATGCTGCAAAAACACTGCACAAACTTTCTCATTTCGAAAAATCAGGCTCGAAAGCGAGCTACCTAAAACCACGATTTCATATCTCAAAATCGATTCGTTATATTGTGCTGAAATTTTTCCTTAAAATCGTTATAATAATTGGTCTCAAGTTATCGAATTTTAAATAAATGATAATTACGTTTCGAGAGTAGTTTAATTCGAGGAAAACACGCGACAGCGATCAGTCATTTTTTTAAATTTTAAATTTACCCCTAAACTGTAAATCTATTTTATTTCAAATACACGACAAAATTTGAGTCGATTTTGAGAATTTATTAAGAGTATTTGTTGGCTTTGTTTGACTAAAAATTAGCAAAATATTTTGAGCCGTTTTTGACTAAACGTTTTGTTTTCACCTTATTGTGACTGAAAAAACTTTATAAAAAAATTGATGGTTTTTACTTTTGACTGTAGCTTCTGAAACAGATGTTTTTAGAAACGTAGCTATTTAAACAGTGTATGCAAAATTTGAAGTCAATTTCCAGAAAATTAGTTTTAAACAGTTTTGTGGCTAAAAAAATTACTTATGGCACTTGGGGTAGTGCCGACAGAAGTGAAAATTTAATAGGTCATATTCATTTGATCATTTAGCCTAATTACACAGACTTAGAAAATACACATTTTTAAAATTAACAAAACAGTAAACATAACCTCAATTGAAATGATATTGAAGCAACAGTTATTGTGCGAAATCAGCTGTTTAGAAGTCTATTTAAATATTTACAAAGGATCGCGAAAGCAAATGTTTATACCCATGTTTTGTCAACCGTGACCATAAACATTTTCACTTCAGAAATGTTATTTTTAAAATAAGAAATGTTTCCGAGATACGTGCTTCCAAACTTGCATGCCGAATACATTAGTAAAGAACATTTTATTGGCCTCAAGGGATGTAAAGTGGATCTCCAGAACCACATACATGATTTTTTTCTCGATCCCCAAATTAATTTTACTTAGTATAGTGGACAAATAACATTTTGAAGGTGAAAAAGTCAATTACTTTTCCGTTACACTTTCAGTTTTTAGTGTTAATCTTTTAAAATATTGTTTATTGTGATGGATTATTTTGCGGTTTTGAGTGACAGTATGTCTGTGTTCCTGGCAAGACAATGCAAAGACACTTAACGAGCGGTTGTGTGGCCACTGATGGGGTCAAATGGGCACAATGATAGATGAACATTCCCCGTCAGTTAACCAACCACATGTGCACGCCAATTGTCTAATAATTGAACGTGCATCGCCATGTACAAACACAGATGAAATAAAATTATACAGTAATCTAATAAAACTTGATGTAACAATATTAAATGTGTGCTAAAACAGGTGATTTAAGTCAACATTTGCCCGTAAATGTAAAGAAAATGAAATTCCGTTGCAGCTGTACCACTGGTTTCAAAATTATTGAAGCGTAGAGAAACTCTTCAACTTGTAATTTATTATTTTTTTAAGTGATTCTCTAAAGGGATTTTTGTGTATATAGCGATCTAAGGATTACGTTTTGTTCGGGTATCTGTAAAATTCATTTTGACGGATTTCGATTTTTAATGTTTTCTAAAGTAAAATCTTTAAAAACCAAACAAAGATGTGCGTTTGCGCGCGCGCGTTTTATCACACACACGTTCGTAAATTTTGTTCCGATTTAATTTAAACGCGACAGAAAAATCCATTTTTGTAACAGCTTGAACAAATTCGTTACCCAGCAACAATTTGTTCAACATTTTCAAAATGGCGTCCTTTTCAAATCTTTAAAAAATCCATTTCTTTGTCTTGAATTACTTTGAAATTGATTTCGCCAACGTAATCAGCGTTGAAACTGCAAAATTCAGCAAGCTTATTTGTGAAAATCTGTTACAATTTAAAAAAAACATGAGTCATTTGTACTTTAAATGTAGTTTGACCATTTGAAATTCAGATTACGATAGTAAAATCGTACTTTCACAGAAAAGTAAGTTTGCATCACATCTGCGAGAGCCGCGTGCCTCAATTTAATCTTTAAATGCCTCCCAGAAATGTCTGCATCCCCCCACCACTGAGCTCATTGGTTTAGCTTACGTTTACAAACAAGAAATGTTTATTCAAACCGAATAACAGTATGTGTTGTTGTGTAGGCTTATACAGCCGGCATCTGTTGTTGATCTGCCTTTGACATTTTGATTTAGTTTCGTGAAATGTATCGCCGCAGACCTCCCTCCTCAATACCTTTGAAGATTTAATAGAAATCAGGCATGCAGCCTGTACTGTATTCAAAATGGTTTTGTTTCCAATATGATTTAATTCACAGGTGAATATGTTCATTGTTGATCGTTGCCACGCAACTATCCCGCTGTCGTGATAGAAGCAAATTTCCAAAATATTTTTGTTATTGTTTTCTTATTTTGAAATTCTGATTTCAGTATAACAATCGGCATTAAAGTATTTAAGTTTAAAGGAAACCGGATTATAATTACGAACGTGAGAGGGCTAAAACACACACGTACGCGCGCGCGCGCGAGTTAAGAATCTGTGCCCATTTGAAGGTCACGGGGTTGGGTTTTAACATGATGGCCGTTCCTGCAGCACATTTTTCTGTTGAAATTCGCTTCTCAGCAGTGTTAAGCAGAAACTTTTCCCGTTAAATTATTGCATACGAAAAATCCAGAACCGATTAACAGACTGGGGAAATCCGCCGAATTTTCATTAAATTTTACGTCAATTTTTGCCATAAACCACGTGAAACTATATAACTCAAATGATTAGGATTATATACCTATTCTTCCCGTCGGTGGTCTATCAACTCACGTCATAAAGGCTACCGCGGTTTCAAAACTGTAGTTTCATCTTCAGGCCATACAAAATGTTAAATCCCTCTGTCGAGGTCGTCACAAAGTCAAACAAAACATTAAAACATACTCGTACATCACAAACACTAAGCACAATTACACATTTAAAATATTCATCATGAAATTCGGCTTGGCCAAGCTACACACGCGACTCGTACGTCGTTACATTCCGGACTGCCATATAACTTAAAATCACTATACAGAATTTTTTAATTTTAAAATTATATTTCGTATATTCAATAGAAAATAGAATTGTGTGCATTACCGTAGTTTCTGTGTTGCATAGCGCGGCATTAATTCATAACAGTGAGCGTGGTTTGCCGGCGGAGCGGGCAAGGATGGTTTTAATTTTCTGTCGTGTAGAACACTACCGAGAGGAAGGTTCGAACTGAAAACTATTTTTTTTATTCAATTATTTTTATTGTAATAATGCGTTAACTTCCTATTCTTATCTTGTTTATATAATTTCCCAATGCTTTTCATCACTTACAACGTGTGTTTAGGTTAAATTTTAATATCAGTTTTTCAGTGCACATTCTCTGTAGAGACTTTCGAGGAACTATACAAAACGTATGCTTAATCCAGGGCACAGTTCAACATTCCTTAAACATTTTGTCCAATTAATTACTAAATCATAAAATACAGTTGATTATAATTGTTATTATGTGGGAAGATAGTTTTAGAAAACTAGACACCAGATAGAGCCAGTTAAAAGAATAGTCGAGACATTTATCAATTGTTACCTATTTAAATGTAACAGAGCTTTGTGGTCGAGGTAGCTGCACACCTGAATGTCATGAGTTCGAGGTTGCGGTTACTGCCGAAAGCTTTACTATTTCCGTTAACACCGATTCGTCGTCCTTCGTTAATTTCAGTGACGAAGTATGGACGTTAAGTTAAAATTAAATAAAATGCACCTGTGGAACTCGGGGAGTTACCGACAGAAGCGAAGTTAATTATATATATATATATATATATATATATATATATATATATAATTAGTTTGAAGATATGTTTACAAATTTTGTTTTGTTTAAATAACTAAAAACGTAAACTTAGCTTATATATTGTTTGCTGTAGTTATAGTAAAACAATAGTTGTTTTATATTAATTCGTAACGATTAACTGATTTCATTGAACAGCTGATATGCTTTAATAAGTTTCAAGTTTAAAACTAGCAATATTAACAACAATTATTATAAACGTTTGTGTTAATTTTGAATTTATTATAAACGGTTACAACGTGCACGTATCCTGTAACTAAGGAAAAGTACCGAAACCAAGGCAACACGCGAGTACTGTCACCGAAAAGGAAGAAAAAAACGAAAGAAACAGAAATAGAGAGACGAAATTCGTTTGCTCGTTCGTTGCATATTTCTACTACATTTTTCCGTTCAGCAGACGTTTTCTATTCACTCCTCTCGCCAAAGCTAGCATGTAAACCTTCGCTTCAATAACAATAATAAACCGTTAACATTGATTCTCTGTTACACATTCCAGTAACGTTAACATTTTTTAGTTAAACGAAATTACAGTTCGATTCAATAACTTTATTTGTTGAACATTTTAAGTATTTTAATTTAGAAATATGTTTTGATTACGATTTGTTTAATAAATTTCATACTTTAATAATTGGTTTCAAAATTTCGTGTTTAAAATTTGTAAAAAGCATTGAGTTTTTAATGTGTTCAACAAGATTTGTTTTTTTAATTCAATATTGATTTTCGCCGTTTTGTTTTTGAATTATTTTTAAAATTTGTGGTAATGTTTGTCTTTAATTAGTTTAGTTTTTGGTTGTAATAACGTTGAAATTATTTATACTTTATACCGTGTGGATAACAGTAGAGAATAGAAAAATAAAAGTTATATACGAGTAATTATCGTATTATACAGTAGACCTTATAGTAAAGGCGTCATGATGCATGAAATAGGCATTTCGATTGGCTGTCAGTGATAAATAGATTACCTGCATTTTACAGGAAGATAACCTCAGTAAATTACACGTTCTTAACGTAATTCATATTATTCTATCCTTGAAGGAGTGTGTGTGTGTGTGTGTGTGTGTGTGTGTGTATATATATATATATATATATATATATATATATATATAAATATGGCTAGCAAGTAACAAAATAGTTTGGCAGTTGGAAAGTTTTATATTAGACTAGTTGCAATCAGATTAGTAGCTATGCCCAGCAAAACTGAGTATTCTTTATTTGATGTAATAACCAAAGTTATATAAAAGTGTTAGTGAAATTGTACACAAACTATTCGTTGATCAAGTAGTACCGAGGTATAAATTTGCTAGTGTCATTTATACTTTATTACTTGCAATTCAGTAAGTAAAGCTAGCTAGCCGCCTCGGTAGTCTAGTGGAGAGCGTACTGGGCTTTCACCCCGAGGACCCGAGTTCGATTCCCGGCGAGAGCTTGGCATTTTCATACGCTATAAATCATCCCTTCGTGTGCATTAGCTCAAGTGTGCACAATAGTCGGACGTTAAACACAAAAAAAAAAGTAAGTAAAGCTGAATGAATTAATTGATAATGCGTCGTAAAAGTGTAGCAACCGTCTTCGTCGTCGACCCACGTCTCTGCGAATCTTCATTCCAGGACCTGCAAAGCTGTTGACATCTGTACCGTCATCTTAACATCTCATCATTAAAGACTCGATTATACACTGGTAATTCGCATTGTATCATATTTCAGCAATGGTTTTAATTAACTTTTACAGTATCTAGCGATATTCTTAGTTTCCATTTGAATTATCAAAGAACCATCCAGAGTTAATTATTCTTTTTTGCATTGATAATTATTGACTTGTAATAACTTCTTATTAACTTGAGATAACTACTTAAATCGGTCAAATTTCTTCGTAGTTACCGTAGAGTAGTGGTCATTGCGTTTACGTCACACGCTCAAGGTCCCCGGTTCGATCTGGGCGGAAACAGAAATTTTGAATTATAATTTAATATGAGCCTTACGACGAGCAAAATATACTGTTTATATATCAATATAAACATGTTCTGCTCATCACGAGTCCCGCAAAATCCATCAAACCAGCGCTAAGACATTTTACGTGATTCCTTAAGTATTCCAATGAAAGTTAGTTATCAAAATCAATTAATAGAAAAGAAATGTAATAAACATTGATGCCCAAACTTGGAAGAGCTGTTTTTATTAATAACCAGCCCTTCCAAGTTTGGATACAGTATGTCCAGTATACTGTTTTTTGAGAAACAGTATATCTCAAAAAGTTATCTAAAAGTCAGGATCTGCTCTCATTTCAAAATTCTGCGGATCTTACCATGATGGCTGCTCCAGTAGCATATTTCCAATGGAAATTCGCTAAAAGGATTAGGTAGACTATAGTTTTGCTTAAACAGTTACCGTCGTAATACAGTACTTGAAACGGTACAGTTTAGTAAGATTATGTTTGTTCAGAATGTAGTTGTAGTATAGTACTTGAAACGGTACAGTTTAGTAAGATTATGTTTGTTCAGAATGTAGTTGTAGTATAGTACTTGAAAACGGTACAGTTTAGTAAGATTATGTTTGTTCAGAATTTATTTGTAGTATAGTACTTGAAAACGGTACAGTTTCGTAAGGTTATGTTTGTTCAGAATGTAGTTGTAATATAGTACTTGAAAACGGTACAGTTTAGTAAGATTATGTTTGTTCAGAATGTAGTTGTAATACAGTACTTGAAAACGATACCATTTAGTAAGATTATGTTTGTTCAGAGTGTAATTGTAATATAGTACTTGAAAACGGTACAGTTTAGTAAGATTATGTTTGTTCAGAATGTAGTTGTAATATAGTACTTGAAAACGGTACAGTTTAGTAAGATAATGTTTGTTCAGAATGTAGTTGTAGTATAGTACTTGAAAACGGTACAGTTTAGTAAGATTATGTTTGTTCAGAATGTAATTGTAATATAGTACTTGAAAACGGTACAGTTTAGTAATATTATGTTTGTTCAGAATGTAGTTTTAATATAGTAGTTGAAAACGGTACAGTTTAGTAAGATTATGTTTGTTCAGAATGTAGTTGTAATATAGTACTTGAAAACGATACAGTTTAGTAAGATTATGTTTGTTCAGAATGTAGTTGTAATATAGTACTTGAAAACGATACAGTTTCGTAAGATTATGTTTGTTCAAAATGTAATTGTAATATAGAACTTGATTTTTTTTTTTTGTGTTTAACGTCCGACTATTGTGAACACTTGGGCTAATGCAGACGATTTATAGCGTATGTAAATGCCAAGCTCTAGCCGGGAATCGAACTCGGGTCCTCGGGGTGAAAGCCTAGTACGCTATTAACTAGGTCACCGAGGCGGTATATTTATATAGTATTTTTAAAAAAATTAAAAATTATTTTAAGGCGAAAAGCACATTAAGGCTATTATCGCCTCCCTAAATATAAGTGTGAGAGTAATGTGTTAAAGTCGTAAGTGTAGTGTTTTAAGTATTAGTGTGTGTTAGACTCGGGTACCTCGAGGAACGTCTAAATCCTCTCAATAGGTGCAGCTAGTCTGCATACCCCTGCGGGATATAGTACTTTAAAACGGTACAGTTTAGTAAGATTGTGTTTGTTCAGAATGTAGTGACGTGTGACGTCCCAAGTTATAACTTAGTATTTTTTTTAATATAGTAATAGTATAACAGCATTAACACGGGTTACTGTTAAAATTGCGCGAGAAATTAATACAAGAACACAAAAAATATTAAATTTTTCAAATGATTTTTGTAAGTAAACTGGAATAATACTTTTTTAAATACATTTTAACAGGATGTTAAAAAATTCTACTTAAATATTTGCTTAAATTAAAATGTTTTGCAATTATTTCTTGTACGTTTACAACACCTAACTGACCTTGATACATTCGAATTTGAACAAAGACCAAAAGGAAACATCATTTCACGGCTTTTAAAAAACTGATGTCTTATACTTTAAGTAGGCGATAAATTAGAATCCGTCTGCGAAGGGTGTTTACCCCTATCTGCACCCTTCATCCCTCGACACTATATATATCCTACTTGATACCATTTTCGGTCTCCGAATGGGAAGTAGGCCTATTATTTAACTTTTTTCAAATAATTAGGGTCTGCACGTCAGCTTTAAGCACGTCGAATACAACAAAAAAAGGCTTTGTGGATACAATACATCAAGTTCAGATCCTTAAAGTGTTACCAATTCTTCACGACAAAAACAGTAGGCTTTTAAAACTGTATCTAGGCTATATATTTTCCGAAAGGCAAAAACACAAAACAATTGTTAGTTCTGTTGTTTACTACTACGCTTATAATCGCGGCACGCAGCTGTTTCGCTGACGTGATAGACGCACATTTTCAGAATAGTTGTTTTTATCTTAAACTTTTTTGACGTTCTGATTTCACCATCATAATCAGTATTGTAATCATCATATCCGGGCATTTCAAGTAACATTGAAAATTTCATATATGTTTTTGTACAGACAATATTTAACGTAAAAATTGTAATATGATTATCGTTTATTATAGGAATGATAAGAATATTTAAATTTAAACAAAGATCATTACCATATTGTGTAATAAAACAGCTGATTTTGTATTACAGCTGTTCCTTCGGTAACAATTTCAAATAAGTTATGTTTCGTTTCTTTTAAATAATGTAAATAATTATATACCTATTTCTATTGTTAATATTAAAATATTTGTGTTTCTCAATAAGCAATACAAACAACTAAAGTGATTATTGTATTTATTAATGTTTTATTTAACAAAACGTTTGTTGATTTAATTGTGTAAACTTAGCCAGAGCTATGTTTTTTATTATTTATTTAAACAATTAAACTGGTCTAGGACCAGCAATTAATTTACATCAAATCAGCTTAACCTAAATTAACCTTAGTTGATCCACTGATATCTCCAAGTGTTCTGTCTTGTCCTACTCGCTAGCACACTGCACCGTTTGTAAAAATGGGCGTGAGCTGATCCAATCTTCAACCAGTACAAAAGATTCAGTTTAAAAAACCTTCTGACTAAATCTTTGTTTCGTGACTTCTGCATTAATATGCTGGTCCATTCTTACCAACCAACTTCCCCAGCTACCACAGGAATGCTTAGATCTCGATGGATATCCTGATTATCATATTTCGCAAAACCTTATTCTGAAAAGTCTGATTTTTTCTTATATTACTTGGGTAAGCGCATCACCACAGTTGAATACCATATAGCCATGGTTTATTAATTTGATTGTATATCAGATCTTGTTTTGCATTGCTAGTGTGGAATTCTTTCCTAATAAATAACCAGTAGTATTGTCTGCATTTAAGTCCCAATTCTGCTATTTTCTTAAGGACGTGTTTGCCCCTATCTGCACCCTTCATCCCTCGACACTATATATATCCTACTTAGATATCATGTTCTTCCAAAATGTGAAATTCTTTGCTAATAAATAACCAGTAGTATTCTTTGCACTTAAAGTCCCAGTTCTGCTCTTTTCTTAAATATATTGTCCTTCCAGAAAAATTAGAATTCTTTCATAATAAATAACCAATAGTATTGTTTGCACTTAAGTTCAGGGTCTGCTCTTTTCTTGTATTTATTGTCCTTCCAGCAAAATGTGGAATTCTTTTCAGAATAAATAATCAATAGTATAGTCTGCACTTAAGTTCAAGTTCTGCTCTTTTCTTGTGTTTATTGTCCTTCCAGCAAAATGTAAAATTCTTTCCTAATAAATAACAAATAGTTTTGTCTGTACTTAAGTTCAAGTTCTGCTCTTTTCTTGTGTTTATTGTCCTTCCAGCAAAATGTGGAATTCTTTCCTAATAAATAACCAATAATATTGTCTGCACTTAAGTTCAAGTTCTGCTCTTTTCTTGTGTTTATTGTCCTTCCAGCAAAATGTGGAATTCTTTCCTAATAAATAACCAATAACGAAAGAATAAGATTCCAAGATAAAACCAAAATAAGACCTAAACCTGTCATTTCGGAAGATGAGAGGAAAAGAAGATCGGAAAGAATGAAAAGCTACTGGGAACAAAGAAAAGTACAGCGCGCAAGAAATGATTGATTCAGCGTACCCCAAAGAGGGTGAAACGAAAAGAAGAAGAAATAACCAATAATATTGTCTGTACTTAAGTTCAAGTTCTGCTCTTTTCTTGTGTTTATTGTCCTTCCAGCAAAATTTGGAATTCTTTCCTAATAAATAATCAATAGTATTGTCTGCACGTAAGTCCCACTTGCTGTTTTCTTATGTATATTGTCCTTCTAGCAAAGTTTGGAACCTAGAGTGATTCCGAGATATTTGATATTATTTTCACAGGTAATACTTTACCATTAGTATTAGGAGTTGGAGGATATGCCGGTGTTTTAGCAGTAAAGTTGACTTGCACAGATTTAAACTCTCTTTAATTTTCCAGTTTTTTTCCGCTTGTGTGTTTCATCAGTTGATTTTTGTAGGTTATTAGAAGTAATATTAACAGTCTGTGCAACCGACATTAGAGCAGTATCATCGGCGAACGTTGCCACAGTCAAACTGCCCATCTCTGATAGAGCACCGGACCCAGCATACGTCCTTGTGGTACTCCTCCCTTCTTATCTTTTTAGTTCTGAATACTCTTCTCCTTTATTGATTCTGAATAATCTGTTAGAGATATGTGAATTTAAATGTTTCACGAATTGCACTGGTAATATTTTATTTAATTTGTGGCTTACGCCTTCATGTTAAACTTTATCGACGTCAAAGAAAAGTTGTCTAATAAATTTACTTTTCTTCAAAAGCTCTTTCTGTGTTGTCAGTTATACGGCGCACCTGGTCTGTTTGGAATGTTACTGCCTGAATCCAAGTTATGAGTTCTTTAAGACTAAAGATTTATAATGTTACAAAGGAAATCGTAGGTTCACGACTGCAGTTACTGATGCCTTTCCATTAACGCTGAAACCCAGTCTTCATTAGTCTTAACAGGCGTAAAATATGGACGTTAAACAAAAAGAAGGGGTGAAACGTTGTGTGTGTGTGTGTGTGTGTGTGTGTGTGTGTGTGTGTGTGTGTGTGTGTGTGTGTGTGTGTGCGCGCGCGTGCGTGCATGTGCGTGCGTGCGTGCATGTGTGTGTGAAAAATATAAATTGTGTTCTCAAGTTACAAAATTCATATACCCAAATAGTGTTTTAGTAGTGTGAAAAAGAACATTATTAACACAACACAAGTAGAAAATTACATTATCCTATTTTACATTACATATTTTTTAAACAAATATAATATAATATGTAATATAACCGTAATGTAACTTATTTTGCAACTTTATTATGCGTACAAACATTTTTGACATTTCATTTTCCTACTTACATCCCTTTCATAACAAGCGAAATATATTACAACCCTTAACCACACCGAATGCAAAGTATTCTTATTTTCTCTTGTACCAACCCCTAAGTGAAGTTGTAATCTTTTAAACCCAATTGTCTCCAAATAAGACTAATAAATATTAAAGGATGAAAATATTAAACCCCAAAGCGTATCGCAGGTTAATATTTCATTATTAACGCCGTTTTGCCAAATACATTCAGAGATTTTATTAGGTAATAACTTTTAATAAATATTTATTGTACAGTACAGTCACAACAGAAAGTCTTTTTTATAATCGTGAAATGTTAAACGTTTTTCTCACTATACGAAGTATATACTGAATCCGTGTATATTTGGATCTGTGTGTGATAGTTGTGCACATCGATGGTCACTAAACTACATTGAATTCGATGGATTTTGAAATGTAAATGTAATTTGTCTCGTATCTTGTGACCAGTTTTTCTTTTAGTCACATTTTGAGTAAAACAATATTTTAGTACAGCGAGAACCTTGCACAAACTTTCCCAGATTCTGTTCTGAAACGACCCTGTAATGCCGAAAGATTGGTATGATTTTATTAAAATCCGTTCACCATGTTTGATTTGTGTCGCTATGAAGAGGCACGAGTGTAATCAAAGTAGCAACTTGTAAGTGATCGCGGCACACAGCTGTCTGGCTGACGAGATGGAAGCGAATTTCCAAAAGTATTCTTTTTTTACCTTATCTCTTTAAAAACTCTAATTTCACCATTATAAACATCATTAAAATCGACATTATATTAGCATTTCAGTTACACTTTCAAATTGTGATGAAATTAACGAAAATGAACCTTGACCCCCGTCAAAATAAATTATATAATTTAAAAAAATTTTTAATTCAAATCGATAATGTATGCAGTTTTAACGCTAATTACTATTGTGAAATCAGATTTTCAAAAATATATAAGACAAAAAAGTACGACTTGTTAAAGATTTGAAATGACCGCCATTTTGAAACTGTTGAACGAATTTTGCTGGCTAATAAACTTGTTCAGCTATTACCAAAATCGACCATTGTGCCAACTTTGAAATCCCCTCAAAAAGTGATGCATAGGTCAGGATCGGTCTCATTATAATTACGTCAGTAATTTGTAAAAATACCGATGGCGGTGTGGGTTTATTTCTCTTTTCACAACTTGCTTTCGAACTATATATATATATATATATATATATATATATATATATATATATATATATATATATATATATATATATGAGCCTGCATGTATATATGAGCAAATTTAGCTTTTGTTTTTTTCGGTTTTTATTATAGTATTTATTTAGTTTCTGTGTTTTTTGTAGGGCCACTTTACAGCACTCCTTTATTTTATTTTGTTTTAAATTTAGATATATTTATTCTTGTTAACTAGTTTTAGTGGTCCTTTTTTCGGATGTTTTAAGTTGTTTATACACTTTTTTCTTTTTAGAAACGTTATTTAGTTTGTAAGTAGTGTTAAGTTTTATTTTCTCTATTTTTCCTATTTCTGTGCTAATTCTGTTTAGACGATATTAGCCTAAATGGTTCTTCGCCTTAAAATACAAAACAAAACAAACAAAAAAAATCGAACAGTAAATATTTTTTATTTCAAATTTCCTATTGTTCCGTGAAAATTTAAAGAACGATTTTTTCGTTTTGCTGTATAGAAAGCATAGTTTCTTTATGTTTCCTTAGTAATATATCAGCTGATATTCTTTATACAAACTACTTTTTAGATTAAACAATAAGATAATTAAATAAATCAACAGCTGTTGGTATACTCAACGAGTTGACACGCGAAACAGATACAGTCTTCTAATAATCACAGTACTGTTTTTAATAAAATACTAACATTCTATTGGACCGGTCACACAAGACAAGACTCCGAGTACAATCATAAACTTGTGTTTTTAACACAAAGGCAACAAAGGACGCAGGAATGAAACCATTTTTCATTCGAGTAAAGTGTCCTTGAAGAGAACTTCAGTTCGGAGGCGGTTATTAAAAATGTAAAGAATTCTCGACGTGTAGAATATTGTGGAATTTGCCCCACCCCAACCATCCCTCTCGTCTACACCACCAGAACACATTTATTATATGTCGTGTGTTGAAAACAATATTCGATTACAGAAAGCGCTTATACGCGTCGAAAGAACAAGGATTTTTTTCTGAGCGAAGCGAAAGTTCAACGGAGTAAAAAATATGCAAAGTGATCTGTGAGTGTGGCAGCTGGAAACATATTTATCTTGATAAAGAACAAAGTTGAATTTAGATACAAGTGTTGTGTTCTTTTTAGTGAATTTACATTGGAGCGGATATTACGGTAAGGTCCAGACCGTGCATTGTCGTACGGTATGTACAAGTAGTGTGTGTGTGTGTGTGTGTGTGTGTGTGTGTGTGTGTGTGTGTGTGTGTGTGTGTGTGTGTGTGAGCGTGTGTGTGTGTGTGAGAGAGAGAGAGAGAGAAATTTAATTTTTTTTTTAATAACTGAAAATAATAAACTACGTTCGAAAGTGTGAATCAACTGAGATTTTCAACTATCCAACCTAAAAGCTTTAAAAGGCTATCCTAGATGTGTAATGTAACATAGGCCTATATTAAGCGGTTAAAACTAAAAACTGTCTGATATCTGAGCAGTCAAAACATAAAAAGAAAAACTTTCCACGTAAAACCACAATTCAAGTGGTATAGCTGGAAAATATTAAATCAAATGGGAGATGCTTCTTGGTCAGCAATTGGTGAAGGGGCCCATAAGGGTCCTATTATAAATTCCTAGCTTGGATCATTTGAACATTAGTAACATCTACTTTTTAACTTTTGTTTACACTTCGAAAAGCCTTGCGATACATTTATACACAATTATGGCAAATATCCGTTTAATGGGTTCTATAATATTAAGATAAATATTCCATTATTATGTTATAATTTTAGAAGCAGAATATAAAAATGTTTTTATTCTGCTGTGGATAGTTGTGACGAATGTTCCTATACCAGCTGTTCTCGAAACAGAACCTAAAAATGTTTTTATTCTGCTGTGGGTAGTTTTGCGTAATGCTATTCTATCAGCTGTTTTCTAAACAGAATGTATAAATGTTTTTATTCGGCTGTTGGTAGTTGTACCTAATGTTATTCTATTAGCTGTTCTCGAAATAGGACCTAAAAATGTTTTTATTCTGCTGTGAGTAGTTGTGCCTAATGTTATTCTATCAGCTGTTTTCGAAACAGAACGTAAAAATATATTTATTCTGCTGTGGGTAGTTGTGCCTAATGTTATTCTATCAGCTGTTTTCGAAACAGAACGTAAACATATTTTTATTCTGCTGTGGGTAGTTTCGAAAACTATGAATTTTAATGTTTGATTTGACCAAAATCCACACACGTAAAAATGTTTTTCTTCTGTGTGGATAGTTGTGCCTAATGTTGTACTCACAAGTAAGTGCGATTTTAATAATTAAAAAGTACAGTATTTTTCGAATTTCTGGAACATTTTTTGACAAATGTTCTGGTTTTGTAATTAATATAACCTGTAAAGTTGTCGAGAAATTGATTTATTCTAACATTTAAGCCAGTGACCAATTTTATTGTTAATGGTCGAGTGTTAGGTTTGATAACCACGAAACATAATACGAACAAACCACGGTACAAAAGTCTTTGTAGCTTCTATTATTCAGCCTTACATCTCAAGTACCAAGTACTCCACTGGCTGTACTGTAAATATTTACCCTGAAATTTGGTGAGGTCGAGAACAAGAGGAGTGGAGTTCAAAAAGGAATAAGTCTTTGTACTTTAGAAGGCGGAATACTCCAACGTTCTCCAGGCTTATTAGTAAGAACAGAGTCGGCAGATAATAATCTTACAAGAGGAGAAGCGAGACAGAGATATAATCTTCTAAGACTATAAGGAAAGCAGTGCTGACTTGAGTAAAATCTCCTTAGTTTTGAGCAGCACTTAAAGGCTGATAGATTGCCTAGTAGCTTTGAAACGTATGTAGTAGGCTATACGAATAGGTATTGCTCTAAATACATAATCGCGCACGCAGCTGTCTTGCTGACGTGATGGAAGCGAATTTTCCAAAATATTTTTACCTTCATTTACATTTTGTTTACATTTTGAACTCAAATTATAAACAGGATTAAAATCCGCAGCTTTTTGAACTATCAAATTGCGATGAAAATATGAAAATAAATACTGATTGGCGTCGAATTCCAAATTTTCGAAAAACAAATTTTCGTAGTAAAAATTTGGATTTAAAACTGGTATGAGTGCAGAAGGTGCTGCTCTAAAACTTACTTCGGGAGTTATTAACGGTTTTTAATGAGGGAAAACAAATTAGGAAAACTTTTGTATACATTGTTAAAGCGTTGATCACAAGATTTTATTGGAAGTTTTTAATGACTGTGAGTAAGAGGCATTGATAGGGGCTACACTTTTTCTAATTTACGTAAACAGTCGATGCGAAGGAAATTTTAAACAAAAACTAAATTCATTTGCTGATGATACGATCATTCTAAATGATTGCCATTTTGAAACTGTTTCGCTGTTGAACGAATTTCGCTGGTTAAATTTGTCCAAGCTATTATTTAAATCGATTTTTGTGCCAAGTTTGAATTACGTAATGCTAAAATTGCGAACATGAGAGCGTACGCGCGCGCACACACACACCGCACACTGTACTACCTCTCAACAAGTGATTTAAAGGTCTCAGGATGGGAAATCATTTGAAATTTGTTTAAAAAATTAACGTTTGAATATTGTGCACACTTGAGCTAATGCAGACGATGGGATGATTTATAGCGTATGAAAATGCCAAGACCTGGCCGGGAATCGAACCCGGTTCCTCGGGCTGAAAGCCCAGTACGCTATCAACTACACCACCGAAGCGGCTATCATTTGAAAATCCCGGATCTGGGACCTACAATGATTTCCAATTTTTGCCAGTTAAAATTTGCTAAAAAGTTAAATGATGATTTGTTTGCTTCTTTTTTTTTAATAAACGTTTTCCTTTGATTTCAGGTGCGTATCTAAAGGCGCATACTGTGTTAGACTGGATAACAGGTTTGCATAAACTTATATTTGTGATCGTATTGTTTCTATACATTGCGACTATTGACTAAAATTTCAAACCTGAGCGTGTTAACACACGCACGCGCGCGCGCAAATTTTAAAGCATCCCTGAAAACGTGATGTAGAGGCCCGGATCTGCATCTCACCTTGATGGCCGTTTTCAATATATCATGCATCTCCAATAGATCATTTTCTAAAAGACATTCGCCAATAATTTTAGTTTTATTGCATTAATACCATATAACCCAAGACACATTATAGAGTTTTCTGTAACTTTATAATTTGTTTCCCTTTTTGTTCGAGAATTCAAAGAATTATAACATTGCACGTGTACATAAGGGATACTGCTTGTACAATAATATCAGCCTTTGAAAACAACACAACTGCTGTGTTAACTTAATAGATATGCAAACATGCAGAGGGCGCTGTAGCTTGATGAACAGTTGCAAAAAGGAAATCCTTTTGCCGCAAAATGCAACAGAACTAATTTGCTATGAATTAGTTCATTTCAACGAATATGAACTGTTTTGCCACAACAAATAAACCCATTCGCCACAAACTAATTTTAGATGAATGGAAATGATATCAAACAAGTCGCATAATTTAACTAATAAGGGATAGTGAATATAAGGCCGAACCAATGAATGTAAACGTACTAGAATGAAAGCCCACAATTGAATTTTTTAGCTGTCGTTGCTGGTGGTATCTTGCGGCAGAATGTTCAACTACAGTTAAATGATATGATAGTACTGTCTATTTTCTCAAACGTCTCCACCTCTTGTTTTTGCAGAATGCAACGTTCGTGCGGCAAATAGTCGAATTACTTGTACTTTACCCTCTGATATCGAGCACGCTTTTTAAAATTGTGGTTGTACTTTGAGTCTGTTTGTATTCAGTGGCCGAACTAGGTAATATTCCAGGATAGTTTACATTCAGGTCACCGTTTCTTTCAAATGTTGGCCAAACCAGTCTTGGAAAGCGGTGTTACTTTTGTTTGGTATACCTCTGAGGATGTTACCGACATGTACATCGGGGTAACTTTTGTTCATATCAAATTAGTTTATTAATATTTTGTTAAAAAGGTTTTTGTAACAGCTGATTTTTAAAAAAACAGACTAAAATTCACTTTAAGTCTATCTTTAACTTTTATCTTATACTCAACGTTTATCACTTTAACGTTTAACTTATACGTTTCAAAATAATTTAACATAATGGATTTACAGATGTAAAAGGGTGCAAAAATATTTAACATTGAACTAGAATAAATCAATATTTTAAGTCAAATAAGAACGAAAATCGACCAATATTTCCTTTTGACATATTCAAATATTTCTCACCGCAAGGGAGTAACGAATAGGAAAACCCTAGGAAATATTTCCATAGAAAATCAAGCGTCGTGTATTCAATATTTTCCGCAAATACCTCGCGGCAATGAGAGACTTGCCAAGTGGAAGAAATAAAATTGAACGAAAATACAGCGCGGTGTAGCAGAGTGCAATCTTAGCCGGTGTTTATTTAAGGAAATCTTTAAGTTGGAATTGATTGATCCCGTATTTACTCGGCGATGTTTGGTTTTGGTGCCGAGGGGTTTTTTTGGGAGAGGCTGAGTGGGTCTTTTTGAAGCACGCCTTAGTACTTAGTTCATTTCGACTGCTTTTAAAGTAATTTTATGCGGTGGAATAATGTTTTATAATATGTAGTACGTGTTTTGTGTTGGGGGCTGTTTTCGCCTCATCACTGAAATACCATTAAGGCGTGATATGTGTGAAGATTTTAAAATAAAACAAAATAATTTGTAGTGGAAATTATTCTCGTCACGATTTTGCCAACTGACCACGATGTGAAGAAAAAACTTAACAGAAGACCGCTAGAAACAGTAAAAAAAAAAAACTAACGTACAAAGTAACAGATCAAGAGATTTCGTGCTTTTTCGCTTCTGTTGTTGCTGAAAATTTACGATCCTCAAGTGTAATCAATGTTTTTCTGACTCATAATTGGTTCAGTATAATTTAATTTATACTGTTAACAAAATGTGTTACATAACTACTGTACATATATTAGGCGCTTACTTAACAGTCATAACAAACTTATGAAATATGGTAATCAGATCAACTCCTGCTTTGAACACAGATTACCTGAAAACGGATTTAACCATTAAAATCTCAAAATTATTTCTTAGTGACGCAAGCGTTTGTAATTAAAAGTTTGACGCCTTCGACAGAGATCTTACAAAGCTGGTCTGCAACGACGTACGCGTGTTCCGTGAAATTTATAAAACGATACCTGGTTACGTGTACGCTGCGAATTGAAATATTTAAAATTTGTCTGATTATATCTTCCTCTGTTCAGATTTTAAAAGGCAGAGGGCGGCTAGGGGAAGATAAATTGGCAGCTTAGTCTTATAGGATCCATAGACTTATTATTCATGAGCCAGGATCGGAATATCTAGCGACCTTATTTAACAAGGATTCAGTATCACGTTATTCCATCGTAACGTTCTTAGATTTATTTTATTTGTTTATAGTTTTACAAGTAATAACTGTTCATTGCGAGTGATTAAATATGTTGTATAAATGTAAAACGTTTAAAGAAACATTGCAAAACTTCCTAAAACTTAGTTTAAAATGAATTTAAGCAGAAACATGAAACTTGCTTCATCCAAATTTAAAATAACTTTACCAGTTTCGTAAATAAATAGAAGGTATATGTTGGGGGATGTTTAGAGTTATTACGGCTACAAGGTGGTAGGTGGTATAGGGCGCTGGTGTACTATGACAGTGCACAAAGCACTCAGTATTTGATTTCTAAAAAGAACTTCTGACGAAAAGAGTTATAATAAAGGAAAAGAGCGGCAGCGGGTTCTGTCCTGCGGGTGAAAGCACTGAAACCGACACAGAAATTACAATACAAGAAACCCTTGTGATCGGCTATTAAGAAAATTTTGGCCAGTTGCTTGTCTGGATACAATAGTAAGAAGTGATAATTATAATGGTGCAGGGATCCTCGGAAGTATCAATCGTTATAGAAAAAGAAATGGATAATGAAAGGACAAGCAGATTCCATAGAATACTATAGTAACGTATATTAGCGAAGTTTGTGTCTTCAGCATAGCTAACGAGAAAAAATCGGATATTTTATTAAATAACCTAAATATAATTAATGACTTTGTTATTAGTAGCTCATCAATAATACAATGCTATAATACAAGTATTAAAATTATCTATGATGTCCATTTTAACAGAAAATAGTAGGCCTTACATAGTTCTGCAACGGTTTTATTTAGGATGGTTTGCACAGTAATATTAAAATACAAGTTTTGAATTAAAGATGAGTGTATTACTATTATAGTAATTATAGTGCAATTTGAATTATTTTTTTACAGAATTCATGTTTTTTCATGTTGAATTACAGATAGCGATTGCATAAAGAAAGTCCTATTTTCCTTTTCGTTCATGTACCATTAAGAAAAGTTATTATTGCCACTTATTTCATAGGTAAATTAGAACATTGTTTATGGATTATTTTGACAATATCGTGAATAGTTCCTTTTTACAACAGATATCTTGACATTGAGTAATAACTTGACCTTTAGAAGGTTAGCTGTGTTACCTTTAATGGACTTTATAAGTTCAATAACTTCGAAGGATTCACACGATTTACATCATGTAAAACCTTTAAAGCTTTAAAGGTCCCCTGTCAGTAAAACCTTTGATTGTAATAAAATATTAAATTATTGTAATATAAAACAGAGATAAAAGTTAAATATAGGTCAGATATTAGAGCCATCGTCGAGCATTGAGCTGTAATAAAAAAAACAACATAACCTATTTAATTTTATGTTCTATTTACGTGAAGCGTGCAAGTATTCCCAAACGAGTTTAAGCGACGTTTTGTAATGGGTGTATAAATACTAAACGTTTATAATTAATTAGTGTTCCGATAATGTAACGGGCGAAATTTAATTTCTGTAAAATGTATTCATTTATCTTGAAAAACGGGTGGATATTAGCGAATTTATAACTGATCATAACCTATTGGAGCAAAGATTAAGCGACGATCGTACGTTTTGCACGCACGCGCGCGCGCACACACACACACACACACACACACACACACACACACACACACACACGTGTACGCATTCGCTCGCGCACGCGTGTGTGTGTGTGGCGTTTTGCAACGATGTTTTAGATGAAAGCAAAATTTACGTGTTTGAAATATAGATGTACAAGAGGCAGGTTAATGAGGCGGAACGCTGTATTGGTCATTAAATCGAATCAACGTGAAAAAGTCACTTCATCAAATCGAACAAAAGGGTCGAGAATTGCAAACTGTGTTATGATATGAAGGCAGAAAGTTACGAACTGGAACCGTTCACTGAATGAACAAATACGCCGCGGTAAGATAAACAGAAGTAGAGTTTTTTACCGCTTGATTGTGCAAACATTGTGTCAAATTGTTGAAGATAGTTTACGTAACACTGCTTGGATTCGTAACGTGACGTCACGGAATTAGTTTTACGAAACGAAGTTGTTATTCAAATAATGTGTGGGCACCCAGCGTTGCTCGGGTAAAAGAAATAAATAAATTTTTAAGAGTTAAGGTGGTGTTTGGAAGTCAGATTTCTCTGTGACCTCCAACACATTGTTAACGATTATTCACATTTTCCCCCATATTTTGATACCTCTTTTAACACTGAATTGAGTTATTCTTGTGTTTCCGCCACTGCACAGTATTTTCCTCGGACCTTATGCAACCTTCGTGTGAAATTCGGTTCGAATATCTCAAAGAGAAAACTTGGGCACACACACGCACGCACACTAGGACCTAAGTAACTCGAACTCGAATCTGAATGGGATTTTTAAAAAACCAAGTACGAGATTCGAGTTATCAAGGTTGTCAGTATAAAATAATCGCGTTATTGATGTTCGATTAGCTTATTTGAAATGGCTCAAAAATCGTTATAATTCGATCTGTTTTGCGGTTAACCTCTAACTCGAATTTGTAAAAGGTAATTGTATCCTAACAAGTGATTTGTAAGGTTAAAAACTCACTTTTTCCAATAGGTTTTTGTATAAACACGTTGTACTATTGATCAAATATAAACGAGACTGATTTTCCCACCGGATTGGAAGTTTTTAATTCCATCTTCGTAAAAAGTTCTCGGGCGTTCATTGAGCCATTGAGCACGAAGGTCTCCACCGCAGAATCGTCTTTGAAACGCTGGCCTCCAAGCGCCTCTTTGAGTGGCCCAAACAGGTGATAGTCGCAGGGTGATAAGTCTGGACTGTATGGGGGATGTTCCATTGGTTCCCAGCCAATTTGATCGAGTTTAAGCCTCGTAGCGTTCGCCGAATGTGGTCGGGCATTATCGTGAAGAAGAATGACGTTTCTCGCCGGTTTAGATTTCCTTTTCCTACGAAAAGACTGTTTTGCGACCTCTAAAACATCGCAATAATATTGTGCATTGTTGATGGAGGAAATCGACGTGAAAGGCGCCTTGATTGTCGAAAAATACAGTGGCCATTACCTTCCCGGCCGACGATCATGATTTGGCCTTCAGAGGCGCCCTCTCTCCCCTCTTCCGCCACTCCATACTTGCCTGTTTCGACTCGGGAGTGTAATGGTGAACCCATGTTTCATCACAGGTGACAATCCGGTTTAATAATGCCTCACCATCTCGTTCAAATTGGGTCAATAGTCGCTGGCAAATCTCCAAATGATTCCGTTTGTAAACGTCGGTCAAAATTCGTGGAACCCAACTTGCAGATACTTTGCTGAGTTCCAGGTTTGATGTAACGATTTTTTGAACGCTACCATAGCTCAACTGGAGTTCATCTGCAATAAATCGCAGCGATATACGTCTGTCTTCGTCCAGGAGCTTCCGAACAGCATCAATGTTTTCGTCCGTGACGGAAGTGGTCAGGCGACGATCATGGCTGAGGTTTTTTACTGCTTCCCGTCCTTCGGCGAATTCCTTGTGCCAAGCAAAACGCGAGCTCTTGACAGGGTCCTGTCCCGTATTGAGCATTCTATACAAGGCTGTTTCTACCTTATTCATATCAGTGCCACAATATACAGCCTTAATAAATACGCTCTTCTCTTCCACTGACAAAGTGTTACGCTTTTTCACATGTAACGTTATGCAGTAAGAAACCACTTGCTTATCAGTTGCATACTGGCGCGAACAAACTACAGGGTAAGACTGACAGTGAGCAGAGGCCGTGCAGTACAAACGCACCAACATTAGTGTCCATATTTGAGCGTAAAACAGCCGGAGCTCCCACTTCGAGTAATAGAAGTTCGCAGCTTGCGAATACGACTTTTATAGGTAAACTTCGATTTTGTAGAGGTTAATCAGTACAAAAAACTTCATTTCAAGGTGCTATCAGACACCAACAGAAAAATTCGTCTTATAAAGACGAATGTGTTTTTACCATTTACTGTTATGAAGATTTCAAGGTGATTTATACATACATATACTCGTATTTTCTCGAAATCGGGATGACTTTATTGAAATATTATCCTTAAATACCGTAACAAAATGTATCCAGGCGTCTTATTTCTCGTCGGCTTAGCAAACTTTGCTCATGAGGAAATCAAAGTTTCACAGCTGTCGAAGTTTTTTTTCGATTTACTGTTTCCTCTTCAAAATGCAGTACTCACTTGAATAGTGACGAGTAATTTATATAAATAAAAACGTTATCAAAATCCAAAGAACTTATTTTGAGTACATAATTAGTGTAATGTAATTAAGACCTGTAAATTCTAATTGTATATTTAAATGCTTCAATGTAAAGTTCTTTTTAAACCTATGTACACTTTTACTAAACGAGCAATAATTAATTGTGTATGTTTGTAAATTTGTTCTCATAAACGGCAGTAGAATTTTCTTGAAACTTATGCCTTGGTTGTTTTCCGATATGAGATATACATTGCTCTTGATTTTCCGATAATTTGGAAATGGTCTATTTTTCGATATTTGAAAATGGTTCTTGGAATTTTGGCATTGAGTGTTTTCCGATAAGAAAAATTCTTTGGTCAGTGTCTTAATTTCCCAACTTTTCCTATAAAACGTATCTAATTGTTGACTTTTCAAAACTTGTCTTGAAACTCTGACATTGGGTGTTTTCCGTTACAAAAAACACATTGGTTAAGGTCTTTATTTTCCCGCTTTTCCGAAAAATAATTCCCTTTTTGTCGATTTTTCAAAACGGATTTGGAAATTTGAAATTGGGTGTTTTACGTACGAAAAATTCATTGGTAAAGGCCATAATTTCCCTGCTTTTCTGACAAAACGGTTTTTGAAACGTTGCATTGAGGGTTTTCCAATACGAAAAATTCATCTCCATAGCTATTCCCGCTTTTCTGTAATAACAATTGTCTATTTGTATTTTTTACCAAACATCTTGTGTGTTTTTATTGAGACTTTGTCATTAAAATGCAGTACTCGAATAGAGTTACTCGAGTGGAGTTCGAGAAATTCTTTGGTCGAGATCTTATTTCCGAGAAAATTTTATTTTCCACGACGATCAATATGGAATTACTTTTCGGCAAAATCCATACACTTTGTATATACGAATAACCGAACTATCTTTGTATGTATGAACGTCATTTTATCTTTTAATCAGTTCTAACGACCTTGATATAATGTTGAAATGTACCATTTTATAGCTAAAAAAATTTATCTATATGGGTTTTGAGAAAAAGTCGTTTAAATTGGCAACTCGGAAACTGATCTTAACGATTCTGGTAAAATGTAATATATTTTGGAATATAAATTTTCTGACTCAAGAAATCGCACGTGATGGATCTCATTATTGGAAAAATTAGTTTAAATTAGAAAACACGTTAATATGGATGAATTATGTATCTACCAGAAAATATAACAATAACGATAAAGCCAGTGCTCTCTCTCTCTCTCTCTCTCTCTCTCTCTCTCTCTCTCTCTATATATATATATATATATATATATATATATATATATATATATATATATATATATATATATATATATATATATATATCTGCAGCTTTCTGGTATTGAGTGCGTATTATTTGAAAGGATATTTATCGTTTATTATTTTTGGTTGGAATTTTCTATGTAAAAAATAGTAGTTTTTCAAAAAATGTTCTTATTAATTCACCCAGTACATTAATCGATATTAGAATTGTATTCGATTTGGTAAGCAATAGTTTTACTATGATGCAAATAGAACAACTATTATTAAACAGTTTTTAGATGCGCAATGACTAATTAAGCAAGATTGGTATTTATATTATTGAACAAATTGTTCAAAACGCTGTACGTCTTGTACGTTGAATGTTATCCTGTGAAGCGAGTCTTACGCTACAATGCGGAGAGGAAAGAAGGTCCTGGATCCTGTGACGGGTTATCGTGACGCAGATGACTCATGGGGCAGTCGATAAGAAAGAGGCTGAAGAAAGGGTGGGGGAGGGGTGCAAACAAACTGGAAGATTAACGTCTCGTCCTCTACCCGAGTGAATAATGATATGCCTGCCTATCTGAACTGAGATAAGGGTGGAATAGAGGACAGGGGCGGTTTTTTAAGTCGTTTTAAATTGAGAGTTTCTGGTATTCGAAGTGCACTTTTTACGTATTTTTGATTAGGTTTTTTTACTTCTAGAATTGAGCATAATTTCGTATTCGCAGTTTTTGTACTGTTTGACTCAATTGGATACAAATATTGATTTTTCAACAAGTTCGGTGTTAAGCAAAATCCGTCCATCAGTTTCAAAATAGCGGTTATGCCAAATGATTAAAAAATATTTCTTCATTATATACAATTATTGTAAGTACATAAATTAGCATTTATAATTTTTTTAATTTGTTTAAAATAAGAAAATTAATCCGTCGGCGGTCATGGTTCATTTTCGTATTTCGTGTATTTTTATCGTTTAAAATGCTAATTTATACAGATTATGAGGAGGAAATTAATTGTTTTCAAATGCTTATAAGCGAGACACCTGCGTGCCGCGATTACCTTTCTCACAGTGAATAAATTCTGTTGGAGTTCCCGCTAATACAAGAACAATCTCAGCATTTTAACTAGCCTTAATTCGGCAGACACGTATCGTAGAATGGAAGTCAGTAACTGAATAATTATTTCATTTCAATTGTCTTATTCCAATCAGGAGGTTGCGTACGACATAAACTCTCGCCTTAAGGCCACTGGGGTCTTATCTCTTTCTGGGGCCTTTATCGTTCTTTCCGAAATGGAAACAACGTAGTTCACGTGTCTCTGCATCATTGTAAACTACTCGAACTAACACATTTAAATCGGTCATTAGTACGATTAGACACGCCATATGCTTGTACAGCCAAACAAACAAGTATCCAAAAAAACTGGTCTGTTTTGACTCTGAAACGTTTGGAAACTAATATACTAACCAAAATCGATATTCAGAATGTCTGTTTCCTATAGTGAGACAGTAAAATACATTTTGTGACCGTTACGTAATTCCTCGTGTACTTCAGCTGGGGCAGATAAAACAAAAAAATTGTCGCTTTATTATCTGCCTTACTGCTGCAGTACTGTACCACCATCATTTTCAGCTAAGTAAAGAAGGGCTTTCACTACTTGTAGCGCTGGGTTAGAATTGCTTTTGCAGTTCTTTTCGTGCTATTTTGTAGGGTAGTCTGAAATTGGTTTTCCTTAGTAGTGCTGTGCTGGTGTAGTGCAGGTTTAGTGCTATTTGATTAGACTAGCAGAGTGACTCCATTCGACAATGCACTAGGTAGTGATGGGAAGTGTTTTGCAAACCTGTGATTCCGTTACTGATATTTAAAAATCACAGTTCGACCTGTGATTCATCCAAATAGCAGATCTTAAGTGTGATTTCACTGGCTGATTCGTAACACTAATCTACCGGCAACTAAGAAAACTAAATAATCTTTGACTGTCATTTGACTCATTCAGTCATATTCATTCGCATTCACATTTTGAATGATACAGTGGTACAAGTCGTGATCAAGTGATTTCACTGGCTGATTCGTGGCATTAATCTGTCGGCAACAAGGGAAACTAAATAATGTTACAGTTAATGTGATTGTGATTTGACTTATCCAATCACTTTTCACATTCACATTTTAAGCTGTGCACTGGTGTTACAAGTCGTGATCATGTGATCCACAGCCTACGCTCTACTGACTACATTTTTTTAATATTTTGTATGCGTAATTAATCGCCTAACTTGTTGTGTTGACATTATTTCTTTAGTTTCTGTTTATATATATATATATATATATATATATATATATATATATATATATATATATTTACACAAAAATCAGACACTACAACACAGTCATAAAACCGGAGGTATTATATGCAAGCGAGACGCTAGCACTCCACACAAAAGCTACCATGGAGGGTATTTTGAAGGAAGAACGCAAAATCTTGAGGAAGATCCTTGGTCCGAGATTAACAGAAGATGGATACAGGTTGCACTCCCGGAAGACCACAGAGAAGATATCGAACCTGGCAGCAGATATCAGAAGAAGGAGGCTTCGGTTCTATGGACACATCAGTAGACTCCCAACAACGAGACTTGCCAACAGAATCCTTAAGTATATACAAGGTGTCAAATCAACAACGTCGTGGATCGCACAAGTCAGAATAGACCTACATGACGCAGGAATAGACTCAACAGATGTTGAAGATAGACACGCATACAGGAGAAAGATGCTCGGTTGGAAGGTCCCAGAGAATGAAATCCCAAAGAGAGCAGGGGTAAAATGAACGGAGGAGCGGAAGAGGATTCATGGGGACAGGATGAGGGAGGTGTGGAGGATTAGAAGGAACAAGACATGAGTCGGAGTGCTTTGCGTGATCCAACAGGGTCTATGCGCAGATAATAATAATAATAATAATGAATTACAATATATCTAATAATAATAATAGATAATATATATATATATTATCTAGACTTATTATAATTATTAGTAGGTCCTAATTTTATTGATAAAAGTGAGTGATAGATCTAACACAGGGGTGTATCCAGGAGAAATAGAAGTATAATATGTAATATTATTTTATAATAATTAATAAACAAAACAATGAAACATTAAAAAAATGTTTTGAAATCATGTTCTTTAAGGCAAACACTGTTGATGTTTAACCCATTGTGTGTAATTTTATATTTCTGTATTTTGCAATAAGTTTATTCTTTGACTAAATATCACTTGATTTAAAATCTTCAATTCTGGTTGGATTTTTCAAGTTACAGACTAAATAATTTATTCGAACAAAAATCATTAGAGTAATTAGGTAAAATTAAATTTTAACTTGTGCATGTAAAGTGTGATTCATTTAGTCACATTTCGCTTTTGTAGTTAGTAGCTACTGCCTACAGCTACGGGAGCGATAACGCTTTAGCAGTCAATCACAATTACAGTAAATCACAGCGTTTCCGTAGTAGCAATCACAGCTCGCACTGTGAAAGTAAAATCACTGCTAGTCACATCACTAGCTCTGGCACAGCACTACAAATGAAAAACTTAATGCAAACTTAAAGCTGTTTAGTGTCGTTTACACTACTGCGTATAGTTCCGTCATCGTTCGTGTCTATTCGTCATTAGCTAAAGCGAACTGTTTCACATTGCATCAATTCCGACTACCACTGGTGTTATCAATTCTTTTATCGACCGAGTCATTATATGCTGGGTTTTTTTTAAGGGAAGAAAGGATGAAGACTTGCTGATTGAGTTAGTGAGAGATCAGGAATGTATATATAACCTCCAACATGTAGATAATAATAACAATATCAAAGAAAGCATGGAAAGACATTGTTTCTAAATTGAACTCTTCTGCAGAAATATTCTAAAAATAAATATAACCTACAAGTAACAACATCTTCCAGTCGATTCTATTCAACCGAAAAGAAAGTGTTTAGGAAAACACATCGTAAATTGAAACAGCGCGAAGGCAGAACTAATAGTGAAAGCGGATCAGGAAGTGCACAGCCCCAGCACAGAACTACAAATGAAAACTCACTTGTCCCATCCTTCGTCGGACGTAATCTCTCTTAGATATGTCCACTTACTTCGATTATAAGTCGTGTTCATCCAGTTGTGTCCTGCTAAGTCTTATGATGTCAGACTATCGGGCTTTTGATGTCGTCCTCTACTTCTTTCTCCGTCCAAGATGTTAATTTGTTTATTCTGTGGGTCCATCAGTCATCAAAGATTCTAGCAATGTGGTCCGTGCAGCTTCGTTTCAGTTTGTTTATTCTATCGTCTACACCTGTTATCCTCAACCTTCTTCGATTGTCAGTCTTCTCTCCAGCCTATCCGCTCTTGATAGTTCCTCTGTTTATACGGCCCTGAAACTTGTTTCAGTCCCATTAGATTTGTCAGCGTTTGGATCTATCTACGCTTAACGAAAACATTCAAGTATTCGGTGTTAAGCCACATTGAAGGAAAGCTAAAAATAACAATGTAGGCATCAGTCTAAGTACAGGCTGTGAGGTCGTGTTGTTTCACTCTAAGCACACACGCGCCGCACGTTTCGTGATTAGTTCGTTAAAATACAAATTTCTTTGTCCGTGACTGTAAAAATTGTTTCGTGTTAATGTGGTGACGTGCTACGACGCTGGCGGTATTCGGAGGTATTGAAGCGTTGCGTTGCAGCCGTGATGCCACGGTGACATGGAAACAGCACTAACTTTCTCACAGATCGATAAACATAAATACTATTGTTTTGTTTACATACATCTGCCTTTCCTAACTTCAAATATTTTATATTTGTTGACGCGTTTCGGAATACGTCCATTATCAAAACGTTTTGCTGTACTGCTCCCCTAAATCTAGGGTCGTTGTGTTATTAAGTCTTCACCCTTTCCTCCTTACTTTACCACCTAGTCCAGTTTTTGTTTGTAGAAACCATTCTTTCTTAGATAACGAACCTAGATTTGGGGTAATAATGCAGAAAATAGTTTTGATATTGGAAGTATTCCGAAACGTGTCAACAAGTGTAAAATGTCTGAAGCTATGAAAGAATTCAATAAAATAACATTCCTAGCGGAAAGAAAGGTGATTACATTAAGCATTTCATAAACTATTTATTTAAGTCGCTAAATCTGTAAAAAAAAATAAAAATCCAGATTTCTAGAAACCTGCTTGACCCACTTAATTGAAACCAGTGTACTGACACAATATTAAATAAAAACAAATTACGAAGAAATAGCTCATCTTAAATCGGGTTTCTTAAATTTTCAACATATTTTTTTAATTTTTAAGGTAGTTTTTTATAGACAATAATATTGGTGCGGCTTACGGTTTTTGAAAAATAGAAATCCAAAAAAGAATTACTTTCTCCTAGAATTAATATTTGTTACGCAGCCTAACACCGAGTGAACAATAGGCCTATAACAAAAGCAAAAATCGAACTTGTTACAAAAATGTACTCTAGAGAAGTCAGTTCGTGACATTGAAAAATCCGGTCATCTGTTTAAAAATGGTGGTAACTTAAAATATTATCTTTTATTTATTAAAAATCTTTTATAAGTGATTTTTTTTAATTTATTACATACTATAAAAATGATTTTGTGTTAATTGTCTGTTAAATTTAAATTTTATAATAATAGTACTGAGAGATACAATTTTAAAAGTATTTATATATAAGTGAGGAATTAATTTTAAGGACCAACCTATGTACGGGCATTTCTGCCTCCTGTAGGTCCTTCATATTTTGTATTATATTGTTTAATTTTTGAAGGAATTTTGGTTATAAATATAAATAAATAAATTTATATTTTTTTAAAATCTGATTTCACCGCCATAATTAAAATCTGCTTAAGTTAGCGTTATTAATTTTCAGATTTAATCACGATAATAAAATAAACTGTAACACTGAAGGATTTAGTTCAGTTAATTGAAATCTGATTTTTGAAAACAAATATTTTATTCATAAATATTTATTTAATATTTTAAACAGATCTTAACGTAAGTATTGGGTGCTCATTTCATAATCAGATTCTCGAACTAATCACAATGGCTGCTCCAAAAACTTATTTTACAATTTAAATTACAGTAGTTAAAATATTTTGAAGGTTAATACTTCGTAAAGGTAATTTAAAAAACAAATAAAAAACATGAAAGTTTTGAATAACATTTTTAGGAATAAAATGAAAGCACACTAGCAAAACGTCCTACGAATTTGTCAAAAAATTCCTGTTGAAAAGTATTGCCTATTTTTGAAAATAATACCCGACGGGTTAGGACTGATCATCGTTAGGATCGATCATTCTTTTCTTTTGTCTGTAGCTCCTGGATTTTTCAAGAAGACTGAAAATAAGTTTTTTATTAATTTTTGCAGTGTTTTATGGTAAAATATTCAGGTTGGGGAAAGTAGACTTTCGCAGTCACTAGTGGTTGTGTACATGTGTATCAGGACACCCTAAAACATATACAGAATCTGCAAAAAGTTCAAAGTCGTATATTTTTCATGATTATTATACTTCCTGCAGCGAAAAAGTAAAATGTACCGTTATTTGAAATTTAGAAGATAGATTTCTTCCGATTAGAAGACAATTTCTTTTCACTGATCCTTCTTCTTCCGAACTTATCCAGGTAGGAGAGAAGTTGAGTACGTTTAATATTCTTTTTGACAAACATTTTTTCTTCGTGCGTGTTTCGGTGTTTCTTATCGAGGAAAGTTTCTGCACCGCCTACTGCTACTATTTAATTAATTAGCTGGAAGTAACGCAACGTAATAAATAAAATAAAGCAACGCCATTGCTATCGTTTCCTCACAAGATGTCTACTCACTACTGCCGCCTAAATTATGCAACCTTTATCCTCTTTGCTGCCACTGGTGACTTAATTTCACTTCATGCATAAGTCATGAACGAAGCAAATAAACAGTGTTTGTTTTTCTTTTCCTTTTCCACTTTAATATATGCAAATCTATGTTGAGGTGTTGTCTAGGCTGTGTTGAGCGTTGGACTAGAAGAAAATTTCGCTTTGATTTTCGTTAAACTTCAGCTTTCGCAGAATTTAATAAAAAAAACTGTGGAATAATATATGTTGTCCGAGTACCCAGACAAAATGTATTGGACGTATATGTAGAAAAATCTAGTTCGAGAGTTACAAGAAACCCGAACGTTCTGTACATTAAAAAAACGAAAATAATTGCATCGGAATTTTTTCATACGAGATTGAAAAACTCGAGTGAATGATACAAATTTTAAATGAAAGTAATTTAAAGTTTAGGAATAAATCAAATCTCTATTGGGTATCGGTTTTATTTTGTTTTTCAATTTACTCTGAAATCGATTTTTTAAAGTGAAAAGTAGTTAATTGAAGGTCCATTATATACGTAACTAGGCCAATTAACAGCCGTACGTTTAAAGAAACTAATTTATTTTATGTGTACAGTAAAAACATTCGAGTGTATAATTAACAGCGAATTGAATCTGGTACAACTAAAGTTTGTTTGCTACCCCTCTCGACCCTTCGTCCCTTCATTCTCTGAAGCTTTTTACAGTTTCCGTGCAATTATAGTTGCTGCCTTGGGGCTATCAACTGCCATATGACGCGATCTGATATTACTCGCCTAAGTCCTGTACAACATTGTTGTGTAAAGTAGCGATGCGCTATTGCGAGATATTTTTACAATCGAGACAATCGACCATCGGACAACAAAACTATCCAATCAACCATAGAATCCCAGTCGAGTTGAACAATCCAGATGTGTGCTTACTTGCGCAGTGCTTCCCTTTTCTTTGACTCGACATCAAAAATCGACAAAAACAATTCGTTTTTTTAGTCGACTGTAAGAGCCAATTATTAATATTAATAAAAATAATGCTTTTGTTATTACCAAAAATATATAAAACAAAAATCAAACTTCAAATTTTACAAAGTTATTACAAAAAAACTTCTTGTACATGCTTTACTTCAGCGTGATCCAAGAGGCTATCTTCTTGACTGCAAAGAAAGTTTTAGTTTTTGCCTATACAAATAATATATGCACTGATAACATTAATAACTATTCATTCAGAATTAAATTAAGAAACTATTTATTTATTTTATACTTTAGTTGCAATGTTTAATAAGCAACTATATATTTATACTTACCAAAAAAAACAAGCCATGACGCATAATTAATTCAAAAAACATAGTTTTAAATTTAGTAAGAGTTGTCAAACCTAACTTGAAGAGTTTTGACAACACCCTTTTCGATTGCAAGTAGATTCACTCGATTGTTTTTTTCAATGATTTAGGCCTGCTTGAACTGAACAACTAAACATGCAAGTGTAGGCAACAAAAGGACTCGGCGAACTCAGGTAGAAATACAATCGAAAATCATCGAGATATTTTTACAATCGAATAAAATATCTCGTAATCGCGCATCACGAGTGTAAAGTAGCATATTTACACTTACACCTCTGCTTCACAACATCTAGTTACTAGGTGGACACCTCACGTGCTCGCTAAACCAAACTTAGTCAGTTGTGAAGGCTTTTAATCTGTTTATTGACATTTATAGGTCAATTGTTTTATCGCAGCGCTTGAAGGAGGAACGGCTTATGGTGGGGAGGGGGGGCTGTGTAGGAAGTAACTGCATATACATACACCACTAGAGATGAGCCAAGTGTCAGGCTTGAAACAGTCAATAAACTGTGTCCGTTTCATATACATGATATATATGTATGTAAATTGTTTCGAAGTACAGTCAATGTACGATGTTTCTTGCCTTCTACTTTTTATTTCAAATAGCACTGTAACCTTTTTTGTTAATTCGTATAATAATTATAATTATCACTTAAAATAATGGTAATGTCATCTACTAACGAAAATTTAATATTATATTTTATAAAGTATAAAATTATTTATAAAATATTATAATTTATAATATTTTATAAGGTTATAAAGTATTATATTTTTGAACAAAGACTAATATTAAACAATGCAAATGCAAAACTATAATTTTTTAAATAAGATATGCTATATAATATTTCATGTTGTTTTACTGAATGTATTTTATTAAATAGTACAGTATAGGTATAGGTATAGGTATAGGTATAGGTATAGGTATAGGTGTAGGTGTAGGTGTAGGTATAGGTATAAGTATAGGTATAGGTGTAGGTATAGGTATAGGTATAGGTATAGGTGTAGGTATAGGTACTGTACTAATTAATAAAATACATTCAGTAAAATAACATGATATGTAAAACTTGTATTGTTGCTACCCACAAAGACTAAAATTTCATAAAATTACACTCAATGAATAAGATTGGTACATAAATATAACAAAAACATTTCATGAAAAAATAAACTTCACATATTTATCTAGCAGTGAATGGCTGAGTTTAACTGTTACTATCCAATCTGTGACACCTTACCCAGGCTAGTCACAGTTAACATATACCACACTAACTGTGAACTGTGAAATTTTTACAGGTATGAAATTACTGAGATGATATTAATGTTGACATTGCTAACTGCGCGCGCACCACAGTTCTTTCCCGCCACATTTAGTATAGCGTATGTTTTTTTACAGGTAGTTTTAGAATTGTGTAGATAAATAGGTAGCGTTAATAGCGGTTTTAATTTGTTTTTTTTTTTCAAATTTATGTTGTACGAAGACGCAGTAGCTACATAACAGGCCAGCCAAGATAGAATATTTTACAATTCACAATGATTCATAGTTTTGTTTAACAGATACTGACAAGTAATAGTACTAGTTTTCACAGATAGTACGCGTATATCACCTCTAGCTTACGTGAAGCTCCGTGTGCGGAAGGTCTAAATAAGACCGAGCTTTTCCTTCCCCAGACACTAAGCAGAAAACCTTGTAGTCTGAAAGAGGTCAAGCGTCACGCTAAAACAAACGATTTAAAGCATTTGTATTATCGAAAACGAAATCATACGAATTAATAAGAAAAACAAACACTATTTCATTTCATAATCTAGTTGTATTAATAAAATAAAGTGTGTGCGCGTGCACTGCACTGTACAGCCAAATCTGTAACTCACAGAGATCTGAAATATTTAAAGTAGGTGCACAGAAGAAGGTGGTCAAAATCGAATTGACCTCAGTCGTCAAATCGAATTTTGCAATTCCAGTAGTCAGATCGAAGTAACTATTGTTTAATTATCCTATTAATAATTACAGTACAGCTTTATCTGTTTAGGATCGATCGGTCTACGCTGTTCATATATCATTCCATTATAGGCTATATTGTTCATTCGATTTTCATTGAAACTAATAATACATATATCGAATACCATATCGAAGCACGGATATTGCGGCGATGATAACCTTAACGGTTTTTCGCCGGAAAAAAAGGAAAAAAAAGAAAAGTGAGCACGGATATTCAGTTAGTATTTCATCAAAAACATGTGTGCTCGCGAAAATAATCGGACCTTTAGATTTGGATAGAACATATCAGCCTACAGGTACACTGAGTCATTGAATTTAAACATACTAAAATGATAACCCTTATGAGAGATAGGTGAACACTCGCTGCTGGTGGTACTTTGCGGCAAAGTGTTCCAACTACGTGAAATAGATAATAGTATTGTTAATTTTTTCAAACGTCTCCCCGTGGACTTGCAGGTTGCAAATAGTCGTACTTCTAGTACTTTCATATTCATTGACTGAGTCAAAAAAAAAGTTGTTTTGACTTTGATGTCTCTACTTCTGTTTGTGTGTACAGGAGCTGGACAGGTGAGTGACGCGTCGGCTCCAAAAAAATTGATATCGAATTATGTACCAATATTACAACCATAAAACCAGAACAGGGGAGTCTCGATTAACTGTTACCCTTTTAACCGTCATTTTGTACTAACGGTCAGGGTAATTATGTTATCTGGTATTTTTGAACAGTTTTAAATAGTAAACAATTTGTAATAAATAATAAAAGTAACCTTTTAGGCAAAACAAAATACTGACTAGACATTACTTATTTATAGAATAGGCTGACACTGTTGCTACCCTAAACATTGATAATAGAAAACTAAACGATCCTATCATGTAGTAGAATGAGATAGAGAAACACTTGAAATGGTGTCAACAAATTCGAAAAGAATGCGTGAATGTTTCTATTGAAAAATAAATACTCTCACACTATTCACGATAATACCATTTAACTTGAAATGGTGTCAACAAATTCGAAAAGAATGTGTGAATGTTTCTATTGAAAAATAAATACTCTCACACTATTCACGATAATACCATTTAGCGTATAAGTCGATCATGTGAATTACTCTGAACGTCAAAAGGTTAAGTACAAGTAATGTACTGTATTAAAGACCTATGTATAGTACATAATTACAGTTGAATATGAATTTAAGAGTTTTAGTATGTTTTATTTTTATCGATCGCTGAAAGCAAGGGCGGTCCGTTCTGTCATCCGTCATCCCGACGGTCCCGAGAATGACGGTTAATCGAGACTACATGAGCTACGTGGATACAGACCCGCGACCTTGAAATGACCGCCAATTCTTGCCTGTGTAGACTACTTTTTGTGTTGAACGGTTGAACATATTTTTGCGAAGTAACCAATTTGTCCAAAGTAACAATGTGCTTGCCGTAATTGAATCAAATCGAACCGAAATTGGATACCATAACACTCGCGTTCTGTAAGTCAGGACTTCATGGTCCTAATCTGAATTTTGCTACGCGACCTTTCTAGTAATTAATTTAATTAAAATTTACTAAAAATTAAGCAATTGTAAATAGTTATTATTAATGCAAATCAGTCATAAAACAACGGAATGTTATTCAGTAAAAATAGGAAATCACTTGACAAAAATTAAGAAATAATAGTTTGGTAAATTAATTAATTGAAGCTGTTAAACTACTTCTGATATTAAATTATAATATTAAACTTATTCTATTAGAACTACTGCCTGTTGTTGTTATAGCTTAGCAATGAGTTTACAATGGAAAATGTGCTTTAAAAGCTTTTCTAATTAAGCCTTACGTTGCCCCAATAAAGTAACATTATTTAGTGGGAAGTAAATTACTAATCAATTTATGTAAATTAGTGAGCCAGCTTCAAGGGCTAACCTATCTTGTAACGATTAGTTATTTAACGATCAGCTGGTTTATATTTCATATAGACTACACAATCATTTTCAACTTGTTTTTATCAATATCTGTCACTGAATTTGGTCGCGGTTTTTAAACGTTCTGACGTATCTAGAGCTTGGCTTCGTTCACAAAACGCATTGGGAGAAAATCCACTAACATTATATTTAAACATATTTTAGCGAATTTTCATTGGAAAATTACCTATTTGAATGGCATCGTGGTAATACCCAGACCCAGGACCTTGAAATAAAGGCCGATCCTGACCGCTAGATCACGTTTGAAAGTTTGTGTCGTGTGCGTGCAGTTTTCAACGCTAATTTCGATAGTGAAATCAAGTTTTCAAGAATAAGTTAAGACACGCGAATTTTTAAAGACATGAAATGACCGCTACGGTATTTTGAAAATGTTGAACTAATTTTGCAGGATAATGAATTCGTCCAAGCTGTTACAAAAATCGATTTCTGTGCCAAATTTGAATCAAATCTGACTAAAATTGCGAACTTGAACTTGCTAAAACACACACACACACACACGCGCGCGCGCGCGCGCACGAATTCCTTCACGGATGGGGATTGCAAAGTGTAAATCACTTGGAAAACCTGTGCACATCCGTTCGATACAGTTGTTTCTACAAGCAACATTGTTCCGACGTTTCGCCAAAATTTTATCCGGTATCTTTGAGGTTATTCTTGCTCCACGCCTGAAGTCGAACCCAGACTTCAGACTGGTCGACAAGTTTGAAGTTTGACTTCCGACTGGAACGAGAATAACGTCGAAGATGCCAGGTAATATTTAGGCGAAACGTATCAACAATGGTTCTTCTAGAACGGATGTACACCGGCGTAACGAACCTACAGATGATCCAGAGGTCAGGATCGGATATATTTTCAAGGTCCCGGGTCTGGGTATTACCATAATGGCCGCTACAATAGCTCGTTCTCCAATAAAAATTCGCTAATGAAATCAGCCAACTGTATAACCGAATCAACTAATAAATTTCCGCCGATTTAAAAGTACTTTGGAACTTGTTGCTTTGATTAATTTGATTTCGTCACGTTAGTGTCGTATTTATTTGAAATATGAATCAATTTGTAGGACTTGTTGAGTGGGCAATTGGTCCGCCCTAATGTCAGTTTTGTGGGGCGACCATCGCAAACGCCCTTTGGTTAATTGTGTTGGATTTTAGGCGTGTTTGTAGAACTTATGGCTTTCATAATTTTTAGTAAGAGGGGTGTGATCTCGTTGGTTCGACACTAGGTCGCAGGTTCGATTGCGTTACTTGCCTTCTATGATTTAACTGACATAAATATACTACGGTAAAATTTCAGTAAATTTTCGGGGTTATTGACATTTACCAAATTTTTTTAAACTTTTAACTTCACGTTTTAGCGAATTTATATAGATTGTCACTGTCAGATCCAGACTCGGTGAAATAGAATTAGCACAGGTCATGATCTCTAGAATTCGATTTGAGTGGTCGTTAAAAAGTTCTGATTCCCCTGCCCCCCCTCCGATTTAATACCAACTTGGCACGAAAATTGGTTTTGGACAAGTTGACCCAGCAAAATCCATTGCAGCGTTTTAAAGTGGTGGCCATTTAAAAATTTTAAAAGTGCAAAACTTTTTAGTCTTAAACTCAACAAATTTCAAAATGATAATTGATGCAGAATTTAACTAAAATTTTGCACTGTTCAGGGTGTAAAATATATAAATGTTTTCTTATTAAAAAAAGGTGGTATTAAACGTTGGTACTTTTTTGAAATTCACGTTATGGATACTGCAGTAAATATTTTGTTTTCCAGTTAAATAATGGGAACGAAGGATCAACCTTAGAGGAATGGGCAATGCTTACGGCAGTAACTGCAGTCTTGAACCGACGACCTTGAAAGATTGTGTATGGAGAGGCGTACGATATACCGGAAAATACACGGCACGCAGAGATTTCAAATTTTTAATGCAAGTGGACAGAAAGTCGGACAAACCCTCGGATGTCGGATTTTAAAATTTCTAATTATGTTTCCAATTTCGTTCTAAAACTGAAAATTACAGCAAAAAAGTTTCACCAAAAACGTTTGTATCTCGTGCTGCTGATAAATATATTATTTAAAAAGGCCGTGGTTTTTTCCTAATAACCCTGGACACGTTCCTGCGTGAAAAGCGTTACACAACACTCCGAGCGAAAGACCGTACATAAGAAAGGAAAACCTCACAGGATAGATTCGGGAGAGAAAAGTGATTGAAAAGTAAACGGAGCGAAGAATGGGCAGACAGATGGGGCAATCCGGGATAAATTGAGCGGGGAAATCGGGAAAGGGATATTGGAGTCCGGCAACATCGGCAGGAGATCATTGAAGAGTAAATACAGGCAGTGTATGGAGTGAGATGGAACAGAAGCCACTTCACTTTGCCTCCTGCATGGTTAGTTGTGTTCTGTTGTAATTTTTACTTGTTTACATTGGAAAATAAGCTATATGGGCTGCCTTTATATATATATATATATATATGCCAGTTGGACTAATGGTTGAACCTACGACCTTGAGGTGTGCAGTTCAGAGACGAAGCAGACCAACCTGTGTCTTAGCATTGAATATAAACGGATTAAAAGTGCAGCCACCATTGTAAAAAGCGTGCACAATATTAGCGGCTAAAGTTCATATAGTTGGACTATCTGCCGCTACGAACACTGCAAGCTGCGAAGACAGCGAGTGGAGACTTTTGAGAAAATATACAGTACTATTATCTTTTCAACTGTGACTGAACACTCTACTGCAAGATGCCACTAGTATTGAGCGCTAACATATCTCTCATAATGGTTTTCTTTTAAGTGCAGTTATAGTGGTTTGAATTAATATTTATGCTAAAAACCATTTTTTTTTGTCACGCAATCGGCGCTGGAAACATTTCTCTAACGTTAACACTTAATGCAGGGACGTTTTAAACTTCTCATTGTAGTTTAATGTCTGCGTGAAAATCAAATAATCGTGATAAGCAGCTGACTTGTTGACGTGATAGGAGAAAATTCTAAAAAGTATTTTTCTTTTAACTCACTCTAATTTTTGTAAATTATGATTTCAACATTTTAATTAGTATTAAAATCTGCATATTTTTGCATTCAAAACTAACCAAATTAAATTGAAATTATGAAAATTAACCCTGACCGCTGTCAGATTAAATTTCTTACTTTCAAGGAATTTAGAAGATCAATTTATGCAGTTTGTAACGCTGAATATCGATGGTGAAATCGGATTGTAAACAAAATGTAAGACAAAACAGTTCACTGTTTTAATTTAAAGATTTGAAATGGGCGCCTTTTTGAACGAATTTTTCTGTTTAACTATCTCGTCCAAGCTATTAAAAAAATCGATTTTTGTGCAAAGTTTAAATCAAATTGAACTAAAATTGCAAACGTAAGTATACAATTTAAATACTTAAATGACTCTCAAAAAGTGATTTGGAAGCAATGATCTGCATGTCTAGGCCGTTTAAAATTCGGTAATAAAATTGTTTTTTTGTTGAATAACAGTTTTAAATTATCACTGTTATCTGCGTAATGCTACTTTGTCTTATGCGTGTACCCGGTTATTTTTAAATGAAGCGTTTATGTGTAAAAATAAAACAGACCCTTAACTTTGAATTATTTTAATATTAAATCTCTTTAGTGTGTTCGTGGGAAAGAAAGTTAAATTACTTTTTAATAACACTGTTGCAACCCTCCGACCGCCCACCCTCTACGGAAGTTTTAAATAACGTAACGCGATGCACGACGGGGCGGAATAATTTGCATGGAAAACAAAGTCTGTTATGTTGGCACACCTGTCATGTCACGATAGGCTGTACAGTCTGTATGCCGCACCGTAATCCCACTATATTCGTCTATCGACAAGTTCAATATGACTCAATACATTTGACCTTAGGCTATTAGAGAGACTTGAAGCAAACAACACAATTTAATATCACATAAACGAGCAATTTAATGTGCTGGCATTTTTGTTTTGTAAGAACGAAAATGTTCTCTGACGATCGAAATTTTTATAACGTTCTTACATAACTTTAAAAAAGTAGTATTAAACCATCTTTGTTAAAATCTACATTAATTGGAAATTTTCAATTTTCAATAACACTTAAAATTTTAAAATGCTAATTAATGTAGGGACGTAGATTTTTAACGCGCATTAAAATGCAAAATGATATTTTTAAATGAACGTAGCGTAAGATTAGAAAGTTAAGCTTGGTTTTGGCTTTAAATATCTGCCATTTTGAAACAGCGAATTTTACCGTTGTTAAAGAAAACTGATCCATTCTTAGGTTAGCTTTATAGCTCTTGGAAACAACACAATCGAGTGTACCTTTCAGCGGTCGATACTAATATAGGACGAGAAACAAAGCGCCTAAGACCTCCAGTTTGTGCTTAAAGGATGTACTTCACTAATTAGTTACCTCATTTCTTGTACCGCACTTATGATGTTTCACCTGTTTTATAAAATTAATGATTTTTAAATCGGAACTAGATTGTGACGTCATTGTCGTTTACATTGCATAGAACATGCTGGATTTACTACGCCAAGAGCACCAACCGAGGAAATATTGATACACACTTAATTGATCGTCAGTAGGCCTATTTCTTTCATATAAATCGTGTTAGTTAGGTTCTTCGGGCATTTTTTTATTAAAGTTTCGGTTGTTTTTATTATTAATTACTAGCATTTAATTAAAAGTTTTGTACTTTCGCGCAGTAATAATAATAATGTTTAGGTTAAGTTGATATATTAAACTTTTATATATCATACAAAACCGTGTTAGGTTTTTCATGCTATACTACTTTCATACAACACCGTGTTAGGTTCGTAAGGTAGTTTTTTTAAGTTTATGTTGTTTTTGTTACTAATTACACGCATTTAATTAATCGTTTTCGCGATGGAAAACACGTTTCTTACTTTCGCTCAGTAGTAATTTTTAGGTTAAGCTGGTCACGTTTATTTTAGAATTTTCCATACTTTCCGCACTTTTACATTTTGTATTACAGTATTACTATTGGGAATGTAACAAAGGTTTTGGCCAAAAAATACCAAAACATACCAAAACAAGTGATAGTATACATTTATTAGTAATGCTTCTTTTCAACATAACCGGTTTAACCTTCCTGAATATATAAGTTATTTTTGTTTTAAAAAATGGCGGATTAATGTAATACCAAGAGTTTACAAAAATTCCTAATGTTTCTGTACATTGATCTTCAAAATCATATTTTGAAATTTGATACTTACACGGCACTTCATATTTCGTGAAGGTAATATACTCAAGTAAATTTAGGTGTTCAGCCGTTCGCCGAACAAAGGCCTAGGAAGTAGTGCACGCTATTTGGATTAAATGTTAAAAATTAGTAGCCATTAATTACCATGGCAACCGACTGAAAGCTGACTGACTTTATAACCTCTAAATCACCTCGAACCGTTAACCCCATCCATTAAATTGAGGTTAGGTTCATAAATCATGTTTAAATGTTTGGTTCAAAATAGGTCTGAAGGTCGTTTAGCGACCGAAGCGAACAGATAAGGGGGTATTTTAACGTGAAAACTATGAATCAATAAATTATCGACTCGGGAGTTGAAAAACATTCCTATTAAAAGGTCTAATAACCGCGACACGCAGCTATCTCGCTGATGCGATAGAAGCTAATTTCAAAAAGTGTTTTTTCTTTTCTAACCTTATTGAAATTTTGATTTTAACATGGTAATCGACAATAAAATCTACATTTGTAAGCATTTTAAACTTTCAACTTGCATTGGTTACCAAAATTAACTCTGACAACAAGATTAGCCTAATCCTAAAACAAGGTATATGTTAAAGTTTTTACATATACCTTCGTCTCGAAAACGTACACTCGTCCGTATCGAAGTATTATGAAACATTAGAGAACCATAAACATACAATGTAGATTAAAAAGGAAGGTGGCATATCTCAGACTGACTCCATATGTGACTTCATGTATGATATCGACAAAACATTAGTTAACAGTATAATTTTTGAAGTGTTTGTGTGAAGTTTAATGTGGCTCAAGACATTGTTTGAAGTGTTAGAAATAGCCGTATTTCTTTTATTTATTTAGATATTATTTTTTCAACCTTATATCATTAAAAAAATTGATCTTACGTTTGTAATAAACATTAAAATCTGCAGAAATAAAATAAGAAAATTAACAATTTCTGTAAAGTCTGTAATTTTACAGCGGTATTAATTATTTTATTAATTAATTACAGATTTATAATTATTTTTTAAATAAAATTTAAAAAAATCTTCCTCGCATTTTGGGTTCTACTGCCTTGCGACGCCCTAGGCAGCCGCCTTGCCCGCCTGTATGGTGAGCGGTCACTGAATATTATACCTAATAGAAATATATTTCATTAAGGAAAACCTCTCAACAAATATTCTATTTATCAGGGTTCGGCACGTTTCATAGGCCTAGGCGCTCGTAGCTCAGTCGGTATGTTAGCGGCCAGTTCGCTAGAACTTTGACCTACTCAGATCGAATATCGTCAACCTTTTCTGTGCGTTACGTCACAAAAAGTACGTCTTCCAAGATAGCTGTTCCAAAACGCGTGCTTGCGCGTGTGTGTACGGTCGCTGTTTTGAGAACAAATTTTGTTAATTTCGAATTTATCAAAGATATTCAAAATAAATGTTTGTGCCAAATTTGGTTATCGCTTACAGAAATATTAGCTTAGATGTATTCAGTATTGTTACTGTTTGGAAGTTTGTTTTCACCACGTCGGCGGAACAGCTGCGTGACACGATTATTGTGAGCTAAGCGAAGTTTGTTTTCACCACGTCGGCGGAACAGCTGCGTGACACGATTATTGTGAGCGAAGCGAAGTTCGTTTTCACCACGTCGGCGGAACAGCTGCGTGACACGATTATTGTGAGCGAAGCGAAGTTCGTTTTCACCACGTCGGCGGAAAAGCTACGTGACACTATTATTGTGAGCTACGCGAAGTTTGTTTTCACCACGTCGGCGGAACAGCTGCGTGACACGATTATTGTGAGCGAAGCGAAGTTTTTTTTCACCACGTCGGCGGAACAGCTGCGTGACATTGTTATTGCGAAGTTTGTTTTCACCACGTCGGCGGAACAGCTGAACACGATTATTGTGAGCGAAGCGGTTTGTTTTCACCACGTCGGCGGAACAGCTGCGTGACACGATTATTGTGAGCGAAGCGAAGTTTGTTTTCACCACGTCGGCGGAACAGCTGCGTGACACGATTATTGTGAGCGAAGCGAAGTTTGTTTTCACCACGTCGGCGGAACAGCTGCGTGACACGATTATTGTGAGCGAAGCGAAGTTTGTTTTCACCACGTCGGCGGAACAGCTGCGTGACACGATTATTGTGAGCGAAGCGAAGTTCGTTTTCACCACGTCGGCGGAACAGCTGCGTGACACGATTATTGTGAGCTAAGCGAAGTTTGTTTTCACCACGTCGGCGGAACAGCTGCGTGACACGATTATTGTGAGCGAAGCGAAGTTTGTTTTCACCACGTCGGCGGAACAGCTGCGTGACACGATTATTGTGAGCTAAGCGAAGTTTGTTTTCACCACGTCGGCGGAACAGCTGCGTGACACGATTATTGTGAGCGAAGCGAAGTTTGTTTTCACCACGTCGGCGGAACAGCTGCGTGACACGATTATTGTGAGCGAAGCGAAGTTTGTTTTCACCACGTCGGCGGAACAGCTGCGTGACACGATTATTGTGAGCGAAGCGAAGTTTGTTTTCACCACGTCGGCGGAACAGCTGCGTGACACGATTATTGTGAGCGAAGCGAAGTTTGTTTTCACCACGTCGGCGGAACAGCTGCGTGACACGATTATTGTGAGCGAAGCGAAGTTTGTTTTCACCACGTCGGCGGAACAGCTGCGTGACACGATTATTGTGAGCGAAGCGAAGTTTGTTTCACCACGTCGGCGGAACAGCTGCGTGACACGATTATTGTGAGCGAAGCGAAGTTTGTTTCACCACGTCGGCGGAACAGCTGCGTGACACGGTTATTGTGAGCGAAGCGAAGTTTGTTTCACCACGTCGGCGGAACAGCTGCGTGACACGATTATTGTGAGCGAAGCGAAGTTTGTTTTCACCACGTCGGCGGAACAGCTGCGTGACACGATTATTGTGAGCGAAGCGAAGTTTGTTTTCACCACGTCGGCGGAACAGCTGCGTGACACGATTATTGTGAGCGAAGCGAAGTTTGTTTTCACCACGTCGGCGGAACAGCTGCGTGACACGATTATTGTGAGCGAAGCGAAGTTTGTTTTCACCACGTCGGCGGAACAGCTGCGTGACACGATTATTGTGAGCGAAGCGAAGTTTGTTTTCACCACGTCGGCGGAACAGCTGCGTGACACGATTATTGTGAGCGAAGCGAAGTTTGTTTTCACCACGTCGGCGGAACAGCTGCGTGACACGATTATTGTGAGCGATGCGAAGTTGAGCGAAGCGAAGTTTGTTTTCACCACGTCGGCGGAACAGCTGCGTGACACGATTATTGTGAGTGAAGCGAAGTTTGTTTTCACCACGTCGGCGGAACAGCTGCGTGACACGATTATTGTGAGCGAAGCGAAGTTTGTTTTCACCACGTCGGCGGAACAGCTGCGTGACACGATTATTGTGAGCGAAGCGAAGTTTGTTTCACCACGTCGGCGGAACAGCTGCGTGACACGATTATTGTGAGCGAAGCGAAGTTCGTTTTCACCACGTCGGCGGAACAGCTGCGTGACACGATTATTGTGAGCGAAGCGAAGTTTGTTTTCACCACGTCGGCGGAACAGCTGCGTGACACGATTATTGTGAGCGAAGCGAAGTTTGTTTTCACCACGTCGGCGGAACAGCTGCGTGACACGATTACTGTGAGCGAAGCGAAGTTTGTTTTCACCACGTCGGCGGAACAGCTGCGTGACACGATTATTGTGAGCGAAGCGAAGTTTGTTTTCACCACGTCGGCGGAATAGCTGCGTGACACGATTATTGTGAGCGAAGCGAAGTTCGTTTCACACACGTCGGCGGAATAGCTGCGTGACACGATTATTGTGAGCGAAGCGAAGTTTGTTTTCACCACGTCGGCGGAACAGCTGCGTGACACGATTATTGTGAGCGAAGTGAAGTTTGTTTTCACCACGTCGGCGGAACAGCTGCGTGACACGATTATTGTGAGCGAAGCGAAGTTTGTTTTCACCACGTCGGCGGAACAGCTGCGTGACACGATTATTGTGAGCGAAGCGAAGTTTGTTTTCACCACGTCGGCGGAACAGCTGCGTGACACGATTATTGTGAGCGAAGCGAAGTTTGTTTTCACCACGTCGGCGGAACAGCTGCGTGACACGATTATTGTGAGCGAAGCGAAGTTTGTTTTCACCACGTCGGCGGAACAGTTGCGTGACACGATTATTGTGAGCGAAGCAAAGTTTGTTTTCACCACGTCGGCGGAACAGTTGCGTGACACGATTATTGTGAGCGAAGCGAAGTTTGTTTCACCACGTCGGCGGAACAGCTGCGTGACACGATTATTGTGAGCGAAGCGAAGTTTGTTTTCACCACGTCGGCGGAACAGCTGCGTGACACGATTACTGTGAGCTAAGCGAAGTTTGTTTTCACCACGTCGGCGGAACAGCTGCGTGACACGATTATTGTGAGCGAAGCGAAGTTTGTTTTCACCACGTCGGCGGAATAGCTGCGTGACACGATTATTGTGAGCGAAGCGAAGTTCGTTTTCACCACGTCGGCGGAATAGCTGCGTGACACGATTATTGTGAGCGAAGTGAAGTTTGTTTTCACCACGTCGGCGGAACAGCTGCGTGACACGATTATTGTGAGCGAAGCGAAGTTTGTTTTCACCACGTCGGCGGAACAGCTGCGTGACACGATTATTGTGAGCGAAGTGAAGTTTGTTTTCACCACGTCGGCGGAACAGCTGCGTGACACGATTATTGTGAGCGAAGTGAAGTTTGTTTTCACCACGTCGGCGGAACAGCTGCGTGACACGATTATTGTGAGCGAAGCGAAGTTTGTTTTCACCACGTCGGCGGAACAGCTGCGTGACACGATTATTGTGAGCGAAGCGAAGTTTGTTTTCACCACGTCGGCGGAACAGCTGCGTGACACGATTATTGTGAGCGAAGCGAAGTTTGTTTTCACCACGTCGGCGGAACAGTTGCGTGACACGATTATTGTGAGCGAAGCGAAGTTTGTTTTCACCACGTCGGCGGAACAGTTGCGTGACACGATTATTGTGAGCGAAGCGAAGTTTGTTTTCACCACGTCGGCGGAACAGCTGCGTGACACGATTATTGTGAGCGAAGTGAAGTTTGTTTTCACCACGTCGGCGGAACAGCTGCGTGACACGATTATTGTGAGCGAAGCGAAGTTTGTTTTCACCACGTCGGCGGAACAGTTGCGTGACACGATTATTGTGAGCGAAGCGAAGTTTGTTTTCACCACGTCGGCGGAACAGCTGCGTGACACGATTATTGTGAGCGAAGCGAAGTTTGTTTCAACTCGACTGGCATTTGGTTTGTGTGTTTGTAACACAGTTTTGGCAAAACGCATCTACCGATTGTTTTAAATTCGGTACGACGGTACCTTGTATAAAGCCCGACCGACGTATGATGTGTATGATGTTTTCCCTTTCACTTCCGTGCCAAGATGGCGGCCTCTGATTTAACGATAACGAGTGTAGTTGCTCTCTGTTTCCTATAATACTGGCTGAACAGCAAGATCATCATTATTTTGACCGCTCTTTGGAGAACAGCATAACATTTTCAATACAGTTGGTCCAGTAACATTTTTGTAAATATAAATTAAATTGGCGGCAAAAGTTTGCAAGTGCGTCAGAGCGCTGTCGTGGCGCGGTGTCCTACGAGGTCTACTGTTCTTTGAACTATAGGAAAATACAACGTATCTGATTTCATTTACACTAAAAGTGTTTGTCAGTGAATTTCAGGTGTTATAAAACCGTTCTGCAAATTATACAAAGACGCAAAACTGTTTTAATAAAATATTAAACACACCAACATGAATAAATAAAAGCTGTTCATATATTTTTGCGTAAAATATAAATATCCCGCGGGATAATAATGTCCCGGATGTTATTGTACCAGGCCCCGTTGTCCCTTACCCCGTGTTTAAATACAAAATATAATAAATGACACCTATTGGAGGGTGAAAGTGCGGGGGTGGGATGGAATTATTTACATAAAAAGGCTAATTGAATGTCGGTATGCGAAATGAATAGCGTGGATCCCAACTGGGTACGCTTAACAAGCAAAGTTATGGATTATTGAATTCACCGTGACGTCACTTCAAAGGGCAAAGGTCGGTCCGTGCCTTTATATATTTTAAATCTACAGTGCAATTTTAAAATAAATTGCTTTATAGTTTTAAAATTAATTTATCAGTTCAAAATTGAAACATATACCGGCTAATGTACACAACATATGAGAACAAATATGTTGTTCCAAAGAATTTTGTTCTGAAGCTATCGCCAAAAGTACTGGAAAATGATTTCATCAGATATTGTTCATATTTTAGTCTTATAACATATTTATAATCGAAATCAATGTAACAGATTTAAAATAAAAAACATTTACATGAAAATGAATAGAGTAAAACATGGAACACAAACTGCGATCAGTGTTTACTGTCCCTTTGATTTACTCCAGTACGGCAAATAACTTTTATATTAAATTTGTTTCACTGATAACTGATTTTTAGAAATTTTGCCATTATTCGGTTTCCAAACAAACAATATAATCACGGCACGCCAGCTATCTCGCTGAAGAAGGAATCGAATTTCCAAAAATAAATGTTGTTAACCCTCTATTTAAAAACTGTATATTCACCAACGTAAACAGCATTTAAAAGCATTTACATTTGCATTTTAAACTTTCAAACTACACTGAAAATACAAAAAAATGAAACCTGACTGCTGTCAAATTAGTAATTTTTTAAAATTCTGTTGGCAGAGGTTATGAAGTTTTAGAGATTTGAAATAACTGTTATTTTTAAATTGTTGTACAAATTTTGTTGTTTAACGACCAGCAAACTATGAACAGAGAATCGATTTTTGTGAAAAATTTAAATTAAATTGGATTGAAATTACGTGAGCAATTTCAATAATATAGAAGCTACATCGATATATTACAAAGAGCTTCAAAGTGTTAAAACGTTTCGCTTGCTTTCTGATCTAAAGGGCTTTTAACGTGCATTGAACAAATATCGTTCATAAAATATAGCTGAGAATTGTAAGAAAAGTGGAAGCTACCCACAAGGCCTAGCGCAAGATAAGTGGAAGTTACTCATAAGGCCTTGCGTAAGAAAAGTGGAAGCTACTAATATGACCTTGCACAAGAAAGTGGAAGCTACCCCTAAGACCTAGCACAAGAAAGTGGAAGTTACCCCATAAGGCCTTGCGTAAGAAAAGTGGAGCTACTAATATGACCTTGCACAAGAAAGTGGAAGCTACCCCATAAGGCTATGGCGCAAGATAAGTGGAAGTTACTCATAAGGCCTTGCGTAAGAAAAGTGGAAGCTACCCACAAGGCCTAGCGCAAGATAAGTGGAAGTTACTCATAAGGCCTTGCGTAAGAAAAGTGGAAGCTACTAATATGACCTTGCACAAGAAAGTGGAAGCCACCCCATAAGGCCTAGCGCAAAATAAGTGGAAGTTACTCATAAGGCCTTGCGTAAGAAAAGTGGAAGCTACTAATATGACCTTGCACAAGAAAGTGGAAGCCACCCCATAAGGCCTAGCGCAAGATAAGTGGAAGTTACTCATAAGGCCTTGCGTAAGAAAAGTGGAAGCTACTAATATGACCTTGCACAAGAAAGTGGAAGCTACCCCATAAGGCTATGGCGCAAGATAAGTGGAAGTTACTCATAAGGCCTTGCGTAAGAAAAGTGGAAGCTACCCACAAGGCCTAGCGCAAGATAAGTGGAAGTTACTCATAAGGCCTAGCACAAGAAAGTGGAAGCTACCCCATTAAGACCTAGCGCAAGATAAGTGGAAGTTACTCATAAGGCCTTACGTAAGAAAAGTGGAAGCTACTAATATGACCTTGCACAAGAAAGTGGAAGCTACCCCATAAGGCCTAGCGCAAGATAAGTGGAAGTTACTCATAAGGCCTTGCGTAAGAAAAGTGGAAGCTACCCACAAGGCCTAGCGCAAGATAAGTGGAAGTTACTCATAAGGCCTTGCGTAAGAAAAGTGGAAGCTACCCACAAGGCCTAGCGCAAGATAAGTGGAAGTTACTCATAAGGCCTTGCGTAAGAAAAGTGGAAGCTACCAAGGCCTAGCGCAAGATAAGTGGAAGTTACTCATAAGGCCTTGCCTACCCATAAGGCCTAGCACAAGAAAGTGGAAGCTACCCCATTAAGGCCTAGCGCAAGATAAGTGGAAGTTACTCATAAGGCCTAGCACAAGAATGTGGAAGCTACCCCATAAGGCCTAGCGCAAGATAAATGGAAGTTACTCATAAGGCCTTGCGTAAGAAAAGTGGAAGCTACCCATATGGCCTAGCACAAGAAAGTGGAAGCTACCCCATTAAGGCCTAGCGCAAGATAAGTGGAAGTTACTCATAAGGCCTTGCGTAAGAAAAGTGGAAGCTACCCATATGGCATATGGAACCCCCTAGCGCAAGAAAGTGGAAGCTATCTATAACGCCTAGCGCAAGAAAGTGGATGCTACCCATAAGGCCTAGAGTTAGAAAGTGGAAGCTACCCCATAACGCCTAGCGCATATTGCGGCAGCAGAAGTTTTAGTTCGGTCGTGCCTTCCCAACGATTTGTGTCGGGAAGATACATATCCAGTCATTTTCTAATTCTTAAATAGGAACGATTAATGTGTGCTTTTAAAGATTTAAAGGACTCTGTACTCGATGTGGCCAAAGCACTGAACTGCGCATCTCAAGGTTCTTAATTCGAGCGGCAGTTACTCCCGTTGCTTTTTTTACCGTTAACGATGATCCGTCGTTCTCGAACACTCTGTACATGTTAAGCTTATAATATTTGCAATATTATTAACAAAAAATTACTTTGGTTTCAGAGTCTGATGCTGCATTTACACCAGGCACCTATAACGAATACGTAAGTAGACCTGTTTTATAATTTGTGTGCGTGTGCGTGCGTGTGTGCTCGCTCTCGCGGAATGGAATATATTGTAACTATGTGGACACGCGTTGTAGATTGGGCCGAGACGGACACATTTTTACAAAATAAAGATTATTCTTTGGTTCAATGTTTTTGTATGTTTGTGTTTTTTGCTAAAAAAATTACATTTTAAAAACTACGGAACCGATTTCAAACAAACTTTGGAAACTCTTTTGTACCAATAGGGTGTACCAATAAAAAAATGCTTGAAAATGATTTCGCAGATTTAAAAATGGCAGCCATTTAAATTATTATAACTTGAATAACTCGATCATTAGCCGTTTTACAGAATAAATATTCATAGAAAATGTTACTACAAATCTAATGACAAATTAGGTTTTTTGAAATCGGATTTAGAAATAAACGATTTGTTGCAATTTTTGTCTGATCGGGCACTGCCCATCGGGTGTCTCCACTACGACCTAACAATGAAGCCATTAACAGTTACCAAAATTTTTGAATGTGTTTATCTTCTATGAATAGTACAGTAGTACTTTCGTTAAGCCTGCATGGTGAGGATTAAGTACAATTTTCATTTTTAAAATAACGTAACTGTGAGATTTGTTGCTAGGTGACTGTTTACTTTATGAAAATAAATCAAAGCATTATTGCATTAATATTTTTTTATTATACTTAACATTTTGGACACAACCATTCATTCTACAATAATTGCCCTACATTACGACCAACACGGTTGCATACCTAAATGGATTATCATAAATCGTGGAAAACGTTCAAAAACTGGAACGTCTTCCTGAATAATTGCAGCTGCTTCAGTTACTCGAGCAGTTAGGTCGATTTCACTTTCAACTGTTAAGTATAACAACAACAAAAATCAATGTAATGATTTCTTGATTTATTTAAATAAAATAAACAATTTGTCACTTAGCAACAAATCTCACAGTTACATTTTTTTTTAAATTAAAATTGTACCTAATCCTCACCCTGTAAGACTAAACAAGGTGTTAAATACTACCATACCTGTACATTGCTTAGGAAATCAACGTATTCCAGTTATTTGGGAGTTGTTAGTTTCATTGTTAGTTGATTGTGGAGAAACCCAAGATGTGCCCGTGCCCTGTCAAACAAAAATTTCAATAACCCGGTTATTGTTAATCCGATTTCAAAAGTTAAAGTGTCTTTAGATTTGTCGTAATATTCTCTATAAAAAATTATTTTTGTTTTTGTAAAATGGCTAATTTTCGAATTATTTGTTAACGAATAATTTAAGTAGCCGCCATTTTGAAATGTACAAAATAATTTTCAACCGTATTTTTTATTTGTTGGTCAAAGAGTTTATCAAAGTTAGTAAAGTGTTATCAAAGTTTTGTAAAGTGTTATGAAAGTTAGTAAAGTGTTATCAAAGTTTGGTTGATGTCGGTTCAGTAGTTTTTAAAGTAAAAATTTTTAATAGAAAAACGAACAAAAAATTAGGCATCAGAGACTCGTGCTTATTTTGTAAAATGTGTTTGTCATGATCCAAGGAACAATGGAACTACAAAGCGTGTTCAGGTGTGTGTATATATATATATATATATATATATATATATATATATATATATATTATTTATTTATTTATTTTCCAAACGGCAATTAATATACAATATCACAGCGAAAATGGTTATATAGGCTCTATAAATATTAGGAAAAAGAAAACAATATTTCGGCTAATTAAAATAACCTTTTCCAAAATTTGAAAAAGGATACACAAAAAAAAGTTTAAAATATATGTTTAAAGTAATTATGAAATACCATTTTTATGAATAAAAATCATTAGTTAAATCTATACGTAAAAATATATTTTGAAATTTAGAGGTTTCAACAACGTGATTCTAGAATATATTGAGATTTATAAAATGGAAATACAGTTTTAATTCACCGGCCAGCTTTATTACACACTGCGGGTTACGGCCTTTAGGCTACCAGTGTACAAAGTCACTGACAGTGTATAAAGTGAAAACGTCGAAACCGATAGTGGCTAATAAAGCTTTACAGTAGATTAAAATTGCGTTTCCATTTTATAAACCTCAGTTAATAAAAAAGTTAAATGTAAAATTTCGACAAAATGATGATAATTTTATTATGGTCCGTACATATTAGAAAAAAATAATGTTGATTTTGAAAATAAGTTGAGTTGGTTCTGATAACCCTTATGGGAGATATGTGAGCGCTGCTACTAATGGTATCTTACGGCAGGGTATTGAACTGAAGTTCAGTAGATAGTAGTATTGTCTATTTTCTCAAACGTCTCCCTCTGTCCTCGCAGCTTACAGCATTCGTAGCGGCATTTAATCCAATTACTTGGACTTTAGTCGCTTATATCGAGCACGCTTTTTATTAATGGTGGCTGTATTTCTAGTCCGTTTACATTCAGTGCTTCAACATAAAAAATTTGAATTTCTCGGGCATTTTTTGAGTAATTTTAAAGTAAAACAAATTTCAGAAGAGCGACCATAAAAATTACAGTTTTTTTGAAAAAACTATTTAGGTTAACGTTAAAACGATGCTATGATATTTTGTTGTTTTTTTTTAAATACAGTTATTACTTTTTAAATACAAGTAACTACTTGTTAGGCCGGCACAATATTTTTACACGTTAATTTATACATTGACAGGTGATATGATAAGACTTCTGTATAATAAGACTAGGAAACTTAGAAAATTGGTTTTGCTGAAGAATGACGTAAGCAGGCAGTCCTTAGACTTAATTTGCAGCAGTACGGGCAATATTCAGCTTTATCGATATTTGTTAGTATATTGTATTTGAAACAATCAGTGTTCGTTGTTGCTTTGAATTGGTCCAGTTATATTAATCTTGTTAACAAACTGAAATTATGCACAACTGTTTTGAAAGAAAATGGACACAACCTTAATCAGAATAAACATTAGCCTTATACAATATTCCCAACTGTTAACGCTCTAGTAATTGTTATGGCATGTAGTATAAGGATAGTTGCTGGACTATTTAATCAAAAAAGGTGGTCTAGTTGATAGCGTACTGGGCTTTCTCCCCGAGGACCCGGGTTCGATTCCCGGCCAGGGCTTGGCATTTTCATACGGTTATAAATCATCCCGTCGTCTGCATTAGCAGACTATCGTGTGCACAATAGTCGGACGTTAAAAAAAAAAAAAAATTCAAAAAGCCTCACCGACTGACTTGATTTTGTCGAGATAATATCGCTCTAGGTAATTAATTTGCTTATATCGGCGATCATTAATAATTTAAATATTTATTAATAAACGTAGGCCTATTTATACAAAATGTGCAAAAGCTCTAAACAATTTTGTGCTACATGAGTCTGGTATAATGTTGTAAATTAAAATTTAAATATTTATTGTTGTTTTTATACGTTTATTGTAAACAAATATTTAATTTCAATTAATTAATGTGTACCGGTGTTTTTTACTCATGCCCCTTAGGTGTTGAATAAGCGCAAATCATAACAGTGAGCCACTGAAAATAGTCAGCTGACTGGTAGAAAATTGTTATTCACTTCACAAGAATACTAATTATGTGTTCACTGCAAGCTTGACGCTTTTTTACCTGATATTCGTGTTATTCTGAGTTTCATTATTTTCCTCGTGCAAAAAAGTGGTAGGCGTACTTAAAGAAGTTTCCACTTCAAAAGTTAAAAATTAAGCGAAACTAATGTTCGCGGTGAAATTAAATTTTGAAAAGTTTAAATCAACAAAAACAGATTTTAATGTTTCATTGTCACGTGATCATAAAAATGTGCTCAATAAACGTAAACCAAAGGTTTTGATTATTTTAAAATATAGCCTATGTTTTAAATTTACACATACCTCGAGACAGTCTATGGTCCGAGTCATAACAGCTGATTTTTGAGAAAAAAGCTTCTTGCTTATCTGCGCATGCGGATGTTTTGCGAAAGTAGCGACCCATACGTTTTGCGTGGCTACATATTTGGCTAATTTTTCAAAATTTTTTCGAAGCATTTTTTCTAAATGTTCGAGCTAGCTAACGCAATGGAAAAATATTATTTTTTAAATTTTACAATAATAATATGTATATCTTAAAAGAAAATTGATTTCAACATTAAAATCTGCGTAAATTTGTCATCGCCTAAACAACAAAGGAATTGAGTTACATTACAATAATTTAGCTTTCTGATACCAAAAAAAAAACATCCACGCTAAATTCCCGAACTTCACTCCCGGCTTTCAAACAACCTACGCGTGCGAGCCAAGTTCACAATTCTCCGGTAAACTTATACTCGCTGCTGACTTTATTGGTCTAATGTACATTAGATTATTACATTTCTGCCCAGGCGCACCACATCGCATCCCGTACACAGAAGCTACATCGTGATTGGTGCGTTCTTTTTCTGTTTTTAACAATAGATTTCTGACGAATTATATTTTTCTCCGTAATTTCGAGAGAAGTACAGGTCAAAGATCGTTATTCCGCAGACATCGAGGACCACTCACCGTACGACAGCGTGCCAACACCCGGAACAAAACTACGGAATATACTAACGTGTTCGGGTGGAAATAGGATGAATGCAACCAAAGTTATGAGCAAACTAATTTCTCACTTTCTCACCATTCCGAACCGGAAGAGTGCCTCGCCAGCCCACTGCCGACCCGGTAAACGCCCGGACTGGCAGTATTTCTCACGGAGATTTCGAGAAATTAGCATTTCAGAATACAAAACAAATTTATGCAGATTTGAAAGTTGATTACGTCGGTGAAATCAAGTTTTTTTTTAAAGCGTACAAATATAATTATTGCTGGAAATTCACTTCGATTACACAAGCGAGACAGCTGCGTGTCGCACTAACTTGCAACTATTTGTTCAGTAACAGTTCCAGTAGAAAGATAAACGACAGGTATTATTTCACATGCTAGAAGGTTCCCTCCTTGTTTTCCAGTCGCGTCTTATAAATAAACACGATTTACATACGCCTGCATGATATAATAACGCAACCCGCAATACGTCGTACGTCCCAGACTCATTATTTCAGCATATTTTAATTGCTTGTTTCTAAATTAGATAAACGCGTGCCTCGGTCCCCGAGCTCATAATTTAAGCGAGTAATCCTCGGTATTAGTACTGATAACAATCTCGGCCAGGTTATTAGTCCTCCGCTGCACGCACGCACCCGCACGTGCAAGGACTTCGTTAATGTGTTAACTGCTACTGTTAGCCATCAGATGTACACGTATAATCGGAACCTCTCGTATTGAGATTTGGCTAGAGCATTTTCACGTACAAGTGAGTCTAGTCCAGATAATGCAATTCTGGACGAACGCGTCTAAACGGTAAATCGGAAGGTAAAACTGAGTTTTCGTGACTTTGGTCAATTTTTGTGGTTTTTGCACTGAAACGCTTTATTATACGCCCAATATTGATAATCCAAAATATTCAACAAGTTACAAAAAAGTGAAAACAAACATAACCTCAAACAGTGGTAAACATAACCTCAAAATGACTACCGCGCGAAACTAGAAAACGTATTTTTAATCGCGAAAACGGTAAATTAAATGCTTGTTGTTAATAATGAAAAGAATGTAATTTCGTGTTCTTTTAACAAGAACTTGATAACCTAACTCGATTCAGGTGTTGGTGTTTAACTCAGTTGTTAGTATATAATATACCTAAAGGTACTACTAACCTTTGTAAGTAATGTCATTGCGGCAGACATAAAGCGTAAATTGAAATTCGGCTAAATATCACACGAAATGATTTTTCTTAACGCCAAACCGTGTGATCGTGTGTCGAACGCCAGCGTCTTACGATCGTGGCAAATCGCAGAGTTTGCAAATAACGGCTACTATTTTTGTAACGATGTTTTCACAACAAGAACTGCCAAGATAGTTAATGATTTATTATAGTGATAACGCGCATGAGCAGTACCTCGATTGGTGACACGCGTATTAATATAGTGTAGTAAATCTAGCGTGCTCCTTACAAAGTAAACATCAATGACGTCAGAATATAGTTCCGTACTAAACGGCTAAAAATCTTTATTTATTGTAATAAATTTAATCTTCCGCGGATTGTTATCTCTCAGCGAAGTGATACAGCACATAATAAAAGCAAAACAGTTGTTAAAATTATGACTTTCAAAAATCCCGAAAAGTCAGAAATACCAATCAGAAACTTATGTCTGATTGGACATTTCCTTTTCCCAAAGCCAAATTACTAAATCTGTTCGAAACGTCGGTCCTGTTATTTAATGCGCAAAGGGATTTAGAATGGACCAATTTATTAATGCAGTTAATTCCTTTGGTGCACCGTGGTGTTTTAAGAGTGATAATATCCATAAAGACGTTAAGATAGACACAGTAAGGGAAGTGCTAAGATGTAAGCTTCACAATCATGTTAGCACCACAGTGCGGCAGGCATGTGGATTTTTTTTTTAACGTCCGACTATCGTGCGCACTTGGGCTAATGCAGACTATGGGATGATTTATAGCGTATGAAAATGCCAAGCTCTGGCCGGGAATCGACCCGGGTTCTCGGGGTGAAAGCTATCGACTAGGCCACCGAGGCGGCTTCAGCAGGCATGTGGAGCTGAGACTGAAGAGGCCAAGACCAGACGACCTGGTGCAGTGATTATATGTTACCATATGAAAACAGTGTTCAGAGCCATTCATAGGAAAAATTTCTAACTAATACTGTGACAGTGACATATTTGCAATTGTAACTACTGGATACGTTGTACTTAGTTGTAGTATTAAAAAAAACAGACTGTCACTATATTTACATTGTACTGAGCACTTTCCCAGTTTCAGAGTGACTGTTTTACACTTTGCCAATAATTCTGCCCAAATGGACGCTATTCGTAATGTTTGAAGATATGCGAGTGGCTGACGGGTTAGTGCCATCGCGTCAGTGATAACTGCCTCTGGGTAGACCCTCACGTAGGACTGTTGGAAATCAGCTTTGGTTACGGGAGCCAATCTCGGTTGAACGTTTCATAGTGCAAATCAGTTTTGTGTTTAACTTTCATAAATAAGCATGTTGGTTTGTGAAAATTTACCTTAGCTTTCTAAACACCGTGAGTGTTGAAGCAGCCCCAGCCCCAAGCCCACGACCTTCAAATAAACGTCGATCTTTCCTTTTAGAACATTTTTTCAAGATTCGTTACACATTTGTGTGTGTGTGTGTGTGTGTGTGTGTGTGTGTGTGTGTGTGTGTGTGCGTGCGTGCGTGCGTGCGTGCGTGCGCGCGCGCTTGACACGATTTTGATCCGATTTGGATCAAACTCCATATATCTCGAGTAAATTCCTTTACCCAAAAAAATCTTTTCAGCCGTTTTAAAATAGCGACCGTTTCAAATTTAAAAATGTGATTTCTGTTTAAATTACCAAAATAATTTACTAATGTGTGTAATTTGAAACTTGAGTTGTTAATTTATAAAAATTTTAATTAAGTTGATACAGATTTTCAAAAAAAATTTAAGGTAAATTGTTGTTACGTCATATTGTTTGGAGAATCGGTTGAATACATCATCGAGACAGTTGTGTGTCGCTGAATGTATTGTATTTCCTCATGATCTTTGGTATTTCTCTACAAAGCTTGGTCTTTCTGTATGATCCATACTACAGTAAATTCCACAGTCATCTAGTGTATCCCAGACAGAAGAGGAATACAAACAAATTTCCCACTCTTCAAACATTCCCTACAAAGTAGGCTACAGATTATTAATCAAGCCCCACAAGTACCCGAGCTGTAACGTGATATCTCATTGTTACGCTATCTTCAACAAGCATCTATTGTGCGGTATTGTAGTTTTATATTGTGTATTGTGCGACTCTAGTGGCGGACAAGTGAAACGTTTAAGAGGCTTCATACTGTAGAATATATTACAGGAAGTTGTTTTGTAACATTTCTTTTGTAAATATTTTGAATCGGATATATTTGACGTACAGCTGTATTAACGTTAACTGTTATGAATCAATTACCTTCTTGTACATTAGAGAAGATGCGGAATTAGTAACTTTTTTCACATTCAAGTAAATCTTTGAAATGATTAAACACTGAAACAAAACATACAGGTAAATAAAAGCAAAACACTATTTACAAAAAGGTCGGTTCCAGGGCTGTTCCAAAACGTATATTTCACTGATTTACCTTAAAATATACAGTTACCGATAAAAGACCAGAAAACCATTGTAATTTTTCAAAATTGTTTCATCAAATTTTTCTACAAAACGTAACGGTTAGTGAGTAAATGAGAGAGACGAACTATTGTCACTTCCGAAAAAAATTAAATAAAATCAATTTTCGAGACACGTCTTTAGGATAGGGTTTCCCGGAACTTTGCATATATGCTAAATATAGTACACAATTCATTATTTTTTTCAATACATTTTCCTATTACGCTGTATTTAATTGGTTATGTTAATAAATTGTATTAATTATAATTGATAGCAGTTTTTATACGGGTAGAATGTTCTCGAATGACAGACAACAGAACAGCCGAGACACCGCTTTTAAATTTTAACAGGCCGTTAATATACAGCCGTTAATATAGGCCGTTCCTCCTTGTATACAGACACTATTTAAATTTTGTTTTAATAAAACATTTAATTTTTAAAAATGAATAATGTTTTTATTCAGTGAAATTGCGGGTAATTTATTATTAAACATTTTAAAATATGTTTTAATTACGATTTTTGAAAATTTTAAATTTTATTTATTGATTGCAAAATTTCAGCTGTGCTATATACATTAGAAAAGCGTTAGGCGTTTACGTGCTTTTATGGACTTTCTTTGATTTACCCTCAAACTGTGAATTTATTTTATTTAAAATTCATTAACTTTAGTTAGCCTATATACAGAGTATTTAAAAAGTGACGCAACCTTCTGGGAAACTAAGGAAGCTACTTTATTCTACGAGCTGTTACAGAAAACTTGTTGCAGTTAGGCTCCAGTGCGAGTTTTTCACAATTGAAAATGACGTCACACGTTCTTAATCACAAGTTGTAAATTAATCACTTGCTGAGAAATTGCTACAACACATCGTTTGGTTTCTCCTTGCGGTTCGGGAATGGTGTGAGGATGAGTTTTGTAAGCAGAATCCTTAAGGTGTCTCCACAGTCAGGTGATGATAAATCAAGGGACCGAGAAGGCCCCGCCCCTTTGAAATCACTTGTTCATGAAAATATTGTTCCAAGAAAGTCATGGTGTTGGTGACTGTGTGAGTCGTAACATGGGTCTGCTAAAAACCACGTGTACTGTAGCCGGTCTGCCGGGGGAGGGAATATTTACGAACAAAAGACCTAATTTTTGTGAGTGCATGTAATGTGGCTTGCGATAATTCTGTGAATTTACCTATCTATCAGATGAAACCATACTTCGACAGACCAAAACCAACCACTGAGCTCTGCTCTATCGGGCTTTGTTACAGAGGACATGAACCACTAACAGAAATCTTCTTCAGGTAACAGTGCTTGAACAACATGCGCTCTCTATGGATACATATTTAAACACTCGCGTAATGCGCGTGGACACTACTGACGGAGAGACCAGACTGACCAGTAACAGCTGCTGAATAAATTAAATGTGAATAGTTGTCTTTATTTTATCATTTTTAAACAGAGAAGATCATATTGTTCCATAAGATTGCGTCAATTTTCGGACACTCTGTATATCATATATGTCCAATTGATTAAGCAAAATCAAGTACTGTGGAAATGTGTTGGTATAAAAAATCAGGATGATGTTGGCAAAGGAAGTTCTTAAATTTTTTTCAACAGATAACCGACGTAGCTTCACGACCAAACTTTATGTAGTCACAGACCAGAATAAACCTGTATTAGAGCAATCTAATAATTGTTACAGTAAAGTCTTTGTTGGTTATTGTCGTTTTTTTACGTTAATTAATCAAACAGAACTAAGAGTTCTTTTAAAATGTTTGTAAATTTACACAAAGCATTCGTCGAATTCAGTGGTACTGCGGTACAAAAGTTTCACTTGTGAATTTCTATATTTTTTTATTAATTGAATTAATTGATTCAGTTATTCATAAATTGTAACAATTTGTCTTCGTAGTGAACTCATTGTTCAACATCTGGACCAACACCTCTACCATTCATTCTAACCTCGCATTATTAAAGACACTCAATAATCATCGTGGTAATTACACTATATAATTGTACTATATATATGTAGTACATATATATATATATATACACACACACACACACACACACACACACACACACACACACACACACACACACACACACACACACACACACACACACACACACACACACACACACACACACACACACACACACACACACACACACACACACACACTATATATAACCTTCTTTTTACACTATATATATAACCTTCTTTTTTGTAATAAGTTTAAGTTGATTGAACAATAACAATAACCTTAATAGTTCCCATTTGTAGTAACAAAGAACCACTCCGAGATAACTCTTTTTTTTTTTTTATTGTAATAATAATATATTAATTTGAGGATCAGTTTATCATTGAAATAATTTTTATAGGATATTGAACCTATAATAAATTTAAGGTTAATAAAACCTTACAAAATTTACGTACGTTTTGAACAAAATATTAACAATTTGTGCAGTTATTAAATTTTTATTACTTAAAAATTGACATCCAACTAGGTGAATTTTTATTATAATATATAAACACGTTTTGTTTAACTGTTAAAGTAAAGAGTTAACATTTAATCGTCTTGTAAACTATAGCTTGTAATTGAATTTGAGAAAATTTGTGTTATACACCGTATTCATTATAACGTGGCGTATTGGATGATAGAAATTGTTATTGTTTTTGTATTTATCCCAGAGAATATTGCGCGAAGTACACCGTACAGTAAAACGAAATACTAAGCTTTTGCTTCAAGGGATATCAGGGTTTTATACGTTACGGTAGGCTTCATTCAACACTACTTTCAACGTCTCAAGACGGCTTTGTCTCAAGTTTTTTACAAAATTATTCTACAGTGAAACACTGGAACGGAGTGTATGACTGAAAGATCCTAAGAGATCTTCATTTAACTGAAGTCGGTGTAGGAAATTTGAAATGAAGTAATGATTTTGCTAGAGAGTAAATCGTTTGAAAAACTTGGTTTTTCCTGGTTTATTTCAAATTTGGTTTATTTCAAATTTGGTGCATTGAATTGAGTTATGATTTTTTTATGTATGAACAAAAACTAGTGAAATGAGTATGAGAAATAATTTAATGTAAGTGTATATTTTAAACCATTTATTTTATTTATATGTTTTCCTAAATTCCGGAAACAAATGTAGATAGTAAATACATATTGTTAAAATCTATTGATTCAGTAAATTTCGCTGGTTCAATTTAGTTCGCTGGTCAGTTACCTTGCACCAATTTAGTGGCCTACATTACTTCTTGCGCTAATTTAATGCCAATCATTACCCCTTGCAACAATTTAATGGCCTACATTACTTCTTGCGCTAATTTAATGCCAATCATTACCTCTTGCAACAATTTAGTGGCCTACATTACCTCTTGCGCTAATTTAATGCCAGACATTACCCCTTGCAACAATTTAGTGGTCTACATTACTTCTTGCACTAATTTAATGCCAATGATTACCCCTTGCAACAATTTAGTGGCCTACATTACTTCTTGCACTAATTTAATGCCAATCATTACCCCTTGCAACAATTTAGTGGCCTACATTACTTCTTGCGCTAATTTAATGCCAGACATTACCCCTTGCAACAATTTAGTGGCCAACATTACTTCTTGCGCTAATTTAATGCCAGACATTACCCCTTGCAACAATTTAGTGGCCAACATTACTTCTTGCGCTAATTTAATGCCAGACATTACCCCTTGCAACAATTTAGTGGCCAACATTACTTCTTGCACTAATTTAATGCCAGACATTACCCGTTGCAACAATTTAGTGGCCTACATTACTTCTTGCGCTAATTTAATGCCAATCATTACCCCTTGCACAATTTAGTGGCCTACATTACCTCTTGCGCTAATTTAATGCCAAACATTACCCCTTGCAACAATTTAGTGGCCTGCATTACTTCTTGCGCTAATTTAATGCCAGACATTACCTCTTGCAACCATTTAGTGGCCTACATTACTCCTTAAGGTAATTTAATGCCTAACATTACACTTCACGCCAATTTAGTGGCCTACTCTACTCCTTAAGCTAATTTCATGTCCAACACAACACCTCTCGCCAATTTAGTGGCCTACACGTGTCCCACTATTTTATATATATATATATATATATATATATATATATATATATATATATATATATCGAATGCAGTTTAATCGCCTTCTCAGGTCACTTAATGTACAGAATGTTAAGAGCCTCTAATTAATAACGTGTTACTTGCGTGACTGTATTTTTAACAAACATTGCGGTTATAAATGCGAATACCATCGGCCTAGTGTAACATGCTAAGTGCATTTAAATACCCCTTGAGTACCACTGCTGGTTAAGCTTACTTAGAACATTTGCATTTAAGTGGTATTGACCGTATCCGGCCGTAACTGCATTGACGTGAATGAAATATCAAATTGCAATATAACAAAATATATCCGACACATAATGTATTTGTCGGTAATTTGTTATTCAGTAGCACTGGTTGGGTTTTTTAGGCACGTTTAATTTAGCCAGACAATGCAGAATAAAAGCCTATTTTGGCAGTGTAGCAAATTATGAAAAAAATACCTTCTAAAATAAAGTACGGAGATTTTTGTGAAGTATCACTACATTAAGTTTATACAGCTCAAAATGAGATTAATTTTTTTAAAAAAAGTTTACTGTCATGATTCGTGAGTTAAACTCAACTCGCTTTTGTCAGTAGATAAGTTACCTGTAGTGTCTAAACGTTAAGTTGTAAAATATTATTCTAATAACCTCTGAGAGATGTAAAAAACTTTCGCCAAACATTTACACATTTTTAAAGGTGATTTTTATTTTTTGTTTAGGTATTTAATGTGTCTTCGATACGTTATCCACCAATTTAGTGGCCTACATTACTCCTTGCGCTAATTTAATGCCTAACATTACACCTTCTACCAGTTTAGTAGCCTACGTTACCCTTAATGTCAATTTAATGCGTAACATTACACCTCTCGCCAATTTAGTGGCCTACATTACTCCTTAAGCTAATTTAATGCGTAACATTAAACCTCTCGCCAATTTAGTGGCCTACATTACTCCTTAAGCTAATTTAATGCGTAACATTAAACCTCTCGCCAATTTAGTGGCCTACATTACTCCTTAAGCTAATTTAATGCCCAACATTATACCTCTTGCCAATTTAGTGACCTATATGACTCCTTACACTAATTTAATGTCCAATATTATACCTTTCACCAATTTAGTGGCCTACATTACTCCTTAAGCTAATTTAATGCCCAACATTACACCTCTCGCCAATTTAGTGGCCTAAATTACTCCTTAAGCTAATTTAATGCCCAACATTACACCTCTCGCCAATTTAGTGGCCTACATTACTCCTTAAGCTAATTTAATGCGTAACATTAAACCTTTCGCCAATTTAGTGGCCTACATTACTCCTTAAGCTAATTTAATGCCCAACATTATACCTCTCGCCAATTTAGTGGCCTACATTACTCCTTAAGCTAATTTAATGCCCAACATTATACCTCTTGCCAATTTAGTGACCTATATGACTCCTTACACTAATTTAATGTCCAATATTACACCTTTCACCAATTTAGTGGCCTACATTACTCCTTAAGCTAATTTAATGCCCAACATTATAATTACTCCTTACACTAATTTAATGTCCAATATTACACCTTCCACCAATTTAGTGGGCTCATTACTCCTTCAGCTAATTTAATGCGTAACATAAAACCTCTCGCCAATTTAGTGGCCTACATTACTCCTTAAGCTAATTTAATGCCTAACATTACACCTCTCGCCAATTTAGTGGCCTAAATTACTCCTTAAGCTAATTTAATGCCCAACATTACACCTCTCGCCAATTTAGTGGCCTACATTACTCCTTAAGCTAATTTAATGCCCAACATTATACCTCTTGCCAATTTAGATGACCTATATTACTCCTTACACTAATTTAATGTCCAATATTACACCTTCCACCAATTTAGTGGGCTCATTACTCCTTAAGCTAATTTAATGCGTAACATTACACCTCTCGCCAATTTAGTGGCCTACATTACTCCTTAAGCTAATTTAATGTCCAACATTACACCTTCCACCAATTTAGTGGGCTCATTACTCCTTAAGCTAATTTAATGCCCAACATTATACCTCTTGCCAATTTAGTGACCTATATTACACCAATTTAGTGGCCTACATTACTCCTTAAGCTAATTTAATGCCCAACATTATACCTCTTGCCAATTTAGTGACCTATATTACTCCTTACACTAATTTAATGTCCAATATTACACCTTTCACCAATTTAGTGGCCTACATTACTCCTTAAGCTAATTTAATGCCCAACATTATACCTCTTGCCAATTTAGTGACCTATATTACTCCTTACACTAATTTAATGTCCAACATTACACCTTCCACAAATTTAGTGGGCTCATTACTCCTTAAGCTAACTTAATGCGTAACATTACACTTCTCGCCAATTTAATGCCTAACATTACACCTCTCGCCAATTTAGTGGCCTACATTACTCCTTAAGCTAATTTAATGCGCGAAATTACTTCTTCCACCAATTGAAGGCACTACATTACCCCTTCCACATATTCATTGTCTTGTAACTCTTCCGCTAGTTTATACGTTAAGCATTTGTAGAATTAAACAATGATTTATTTCATCAAATAACAATACGAGTAAATATAATGATTATGTATTAATTAGTAAAAACTGAGTTCAAATAAGTCTTTCCAACATTAATATTAATCCTGGTAAAAAAACCGATGGTTAAATAATGTCAGAGCAGCAAACGGTGTAGTTCACTCACACTGTAAAACTTGTTAAAACATTTGTCTGTCATGCGGATTAGACATATTCTTTGTAATTAGAAGGACTTTACGTTACTAGACTTGATGTGCTATAAAACTTCTTTAAAACTTTATAGAAATCAGAACTTTAAAGTTTATTAGTTTTCTGAACTACAGCAATTATTTTAAAAAATATCGTTTTTCACATTTAGTTCCGTTAGCTGCGATAAAACAAACTTACCTCTTCACGTCACTTCTTGGTTGTAAATGTCACAAATAACTCAATAAAAGTTTTTACCCGTTTAAGAGGGGGAGGGGTTTCCGTTTACTTAATATGTGGAAAAATTTATTTTACGTATTTTGTAAAAAACCAAAATACTTTCAATTAAAAGAAATAAATTGTAACGATTCCGATTTATAATTTTGTTACTGTTTAAGAAAAATGTTTAATAAAAATTGTACAATATCTGGTATCATTCTTATAATCTGTCTAAATTTTGCTCGTTAAGAAGGTATACAAATAGAATAATGCAAAAGAAATTAGCACGAAAGTAGAATATTGCAAGAGAAATTAGTACAACAATAAAATATTGCAAGGGAAATTAGCACGAAAGTAGAATATTGCAAGAGTAATTGGTACACATTTAAATATTGCAAGAGAAATTGGCACAAAAGTAGAATAATGCAAAAGAAATTAGCACGAAAGTAGAAAATTGCAAGAAAAATTAATACAAAAATAAAATAATGCAAGAAAAATTAACACAAAAATAGAATATTGAAAAAAAACTACTTTCAAATACAAACACAAAATGATGTCAATTTTGGTTTCGAAGCATTAAAAAAACCCTTATAAAACTTTGCACGACATAAAACTTCCACTCCCACATTTAACACTGTAATTCCGTGTATTGTCGACTGTACAGAAAGTGAGTTATTATTTTTATATTAGGTAGGTGATGCGATTAAACCCCTGCAGTAAATCCAATTAGTAATGTTTTAGTGTAAGACAAACCGAGCACTGACCCAGTTACGCTGTAAATCTTCGCTGAATTATATAAAACAAACACGTAGGCTATATACAGCAGCATTAAAACGTGTTGTTTAATTATCTATTTAAACTTTTTTGTGTTAAATTATTAAAGCCGACCCTTCACTCTTGTAGTGGATCATTCTTCACTACGCTTGCAGCTGTACATTTGACACGCTTAGCAACGTTCTTCTTTGTAATACGTTCTTCTTGTTTAAGGGCTGAAATTAATGACTTAAAAAATTATTCCCGCACATTACATTTATTTAACTCGATGCAGGATCTATTGTATAAAATGCCCATTTTCGGTTGTTTTCAAGTATATATGGAAATAAACAATACACCAGATTGAGCCGGCGTGGTCGAAGTGGCCAGTATAACGGCTACGTCTCTGAACGTAGATTCAACACTGCAGTTACAAAACTTGGAAATTAATGACGCAAGAGATTACGGGATCACATTATAGTATCATATTATATCACGCCTTATAGTAGTTTATCTATGACCGTAAAGAACAAATGTTTTAAATTGTAAATCTAAAACTCCGCCCAAACTATGTTCGGTTAGGTTTGCAAGTATTTCTTTTACAAAGATTATTATAATCCTTAAAAACAGGCTGCACACTTAATCCATCTTGGTTTTGGACGAGTTAAGTTGGTGATTTAGAAGATACTGCACTGACATAGAAACAGGAGGCTTGATTGAATCTGACGTTCTTCACAAGAACTTTACAGATAACATCGTCAAATTTGCAGTTAAAAACAACTTTTCTAACATAAATCCAAATGACATCTGGTATCAGTAAAATCTAAACAATTTTTAATTAAAGGAAAAAGGAAGTTAGTAAATTCTTTACTTTTCGTGAGTTATAACGGGAAATCATGTTAACGAAAAGTGTGTTTCAAAAATATCGTTTTTTGAAGATGTAATTTTTCGCACTAAAATAGTAATGTTCTGAATTAGATATATCTGTAGATTAGCTTAATTAAAAGAACTCAAAAAAATGCTACAATTAGGTGTACTTGTTTATTTATTTATTGTGTATTTACATATGTAGCAGTTTTTCACTACGTATTGTTGTCTTTCGACTTATTTTCTGTAAAATATTTGTATTAATGTTGTCTTTTGACTTATATCCCGTAAAATATTGTAGTTCCTGCTGATTATTAGCGTATTCCCATTGGAAAGTGAGCTATCATGGTATGGGACCCGAGACCTTGAAATGATCGCCGATCCTGACCTGTAGATCAATTTTTTAAGGCGCGCGCGCGCGCGTGTGTATGTTTAACCGCTCACGTTCCCAAATTTACTTCGACTGGACATGGCACGAAAATCGACTTTGGCAGTTAGGACAACTTCCTTAACCAACAAAATGCGTTCAACAGTAAATTCAGAACTTTTTTCACTTTTAAATATTTTTGATAATCTGATTTCACCATCGTAATCAGCTTTAAAAATTGCATAAATTGGCATTCTAAATTTTCAAGGTACGTTGAAATTTTAAAAAATAATTTAACGGCGGTCAGGATTTCTTTTTTTAAAGTAAGTTGAAAGTTTAAAATACTTTTGTAAGATTTTAATTCCGATTGTGATTGCGAAATGTCAGTTTCAAAAAAGGGTAAAATAAAAAAATCTTTCGGAAATTAGCTTCCATCATATATGCCACACAACTTTAAAAACATATAAATTTAAACGGCCCTCGAGGTCAGGATCGGCGCTTATTTTAAGGTCCCAGGTTTGGATCTTACTATGATGACTTCTAATAGATTATTAAATAATGTAATTAATTCCAGCAACCTTAATTCACGAATGTATATAATCTATCATAAGTTTGTTTTAAGTAATGACCTGTGTTTAGAGTACATTATTATATTCACAATGTAACTAGGTCAGCGCTGGGTTAGTTGCATTAATCATGGCCTCCACTACAACACCGGTAATTGGGCGGTGTTACGTTAGTACAAGATTTTTTACCCCCTAACCCCGTTTAATTTAACAGAGAAGAGAATTACAACTTCGCTTTACTGTGCCGCTAAGTATAAAATAAGTGATACTGTAGTAGGCCTTGTTCTTTCTTGGTTTCCTGAATTCGTAAAAATTGTTTGTTTGTTTTTTTATTTCTATCGGTCTTAGTACACTGAGAAGCTGATTTACCAAATTGATGGAACTTTGGATGCAGGTCTGCTTTGTTTTTGTTCACTTTTATATATTTTTTAGCTAATTTACTATGTGGGAAATGAGCTACTGGAGCAGCCCTGGCCTAGACTAATATATATATATATATATATATATATATATATATATATATATATATATATATATATATATATATATATATATATATATATATATATATATATATATACCTATATTATATAGCCTATTTTATTTAGTTATTTAGGCTATATTCATAATTTTAAAACATAAATTCTTAATGTGAAGAAATTGAAGGTTAGTACCGGGATTTAAACTTACGTCCCATGATTTCGTGACGCGCGCGCGTTTTGACATCGTTCAAAAAATGATCTACAGGTCAGGATCGGTGCTCGGTTCATTGTCAGAAAAAGTTAATGAGTTTTTAAAGGGTTTGAAATCCCCTCCATTTTGAAATTGTTGAACGAGTTGTGCTGGTTAATGAACTTGTCCAAGCCATTACAAAAATCAATTTGTGTGTCATGTTTGAACTACAGTTGCGAACGTAGCATGTTCACACACACACACACACACACACACACACACACACACACACACACACACACACACACACACACACACACCACATTTGAACGACCCGGGTGTGGGTTTTACTAAGATGGCCGCTCAGATTGCTTATTTTTAAATGGAAATTCGTTAAAAACATATTTATGAAAATTAAACCCATTTCCACAAATAATTCGTGGATAGAACCACGAAGCGGGCAGGGATTTATATAAAAGTAATGGTAATATTGAAGATGGCCCAGAAGTCTGACGAAACTAGCATCTGTAACGCTTAATAGTGTGTTTAGTTACTAATTAATCTATTATTGGCCAGCTAATTGCTGTATTCCGAGGCTAAAGCATTGTCTGCAGATTATGCATAATAATGCATTTAGCGCTGGGCTACAATAAGCAATGAATTGAATCATTTAGCGAAAGTTATAATTAATTTGAAGAACTGATTAAATCGAAAATAATCGCCTCACACGGCTGTTTCACTGACGTGATGGTAGCGAATTTCCAAAAAGTAATAATAATGTTAAAATCTGCATTGTAAAATTACATTAGAATACGAAGATCAACCCTTACCGCCGTCGAAATTATTTTCTTATTTTAAGTATTTAAATATTTAAAATGTTAATATTTGCAGATTATACCGATTATAATGGTACGATCAGATTTTCAAAAAAGTGTATCATAAAAATATATTTAAAAATTATATATTGTCATATGTAACTAGCCAAAAATGTAAGCATTGAATGTTCATTGTTAGTCCAGTTATTTTACTGATCTTATTACGAAATCGAAATTATACAGAACAACTCAAGAAAATGGACACTTATCTACACCATATGCAAATACTAAACATCAGTATTGCACAGTATATTGAACAATTAATGCTGTAATAATTGTGATAACTGGACTGGGCACATAGTATAATGGTTTCATTAATATTTCTAATATTTATATACAGTGTAAACGTTCTAAACAATTTTATGCTACATTAGTTGGTATGTAACATAATGGCGTTAAGTATAATTTAAATATTTATTATTAAACTTAATGTGAAAGAAAATTAAGGTCAATATCGGGATTTGAACTCACGCCCGTGGTTTCGTGACGCGAACACTTTTTAACGACCGCTCAAAAAGTGATCTACAAGTCAGGATAGGTTCTCAGTTCATTGACCTCGGTATGGGTTCTTACCGCGATGGCTGCTTTTATGAAAACTCATTAAGGAAACATTACAGAACTAAGTAATTTATTTATTAGACATCAAACGAACTGATCCCAGAAGCAATATAAGCCTATAAAAAGCCTTAAGTTAAAAGCTTTGTATGTTTCATACATATATGGAAATGATTGGATATCCTCGAGCTTGTATCGTTATTTAGCCTCTGAATTAAACATCGATAACTGTTATCGACACATTTTACGTATTAAGTTAGAATACAGACGTAGTGTGTAATGCCTAACTGTGGTAGTCGAGTATTTTTTATTTTAACGGGAATCGAATTGTAAATAAAAAATGCATCACGAAACTCAGGTATTAAAACAAAAATCCTTTATTTTAATTTAAAAAAGATTTTGTTGTTAATTAACAGTGCTAATCGAGGTCTCTGTTTCAACTCGACCGCTCGGCATTTGGTTTGTATGTTTGTTACGTTATTTCGGCAGACTGTTTTGAAAATTGGTGCGGAAATACCTTGAAAGCCTGAACGAAGTATGTGTAAGATTTTTCTTTATTTACTTCCGTTTTTAAGAAAGAATGTACACAGTTTTGGCCAGACGCATTGACCGATTGTTTTGAAATTTAGTACGAAGGTGTCTTGTATAAAGTCCGAACGACGTATGTGTAAGATTTTTTTCCCATTCACTTCCGTTTCAAGATAGCGGGCTCTGATTCAACGTTGATAGTGGTTAATTCTTGCTGTTTAATTCATGTAATACTGGCTGAACCGCAAAACCTATAGTAATTTTGACCGTATCACGGAGAAAGAGCGAACAATTTTCTGTAAAGTTGGTCCAGTAACAGTTTTCGCAAATATTACGGTTACCGGTTTTAAGTTGGCGCTGCCATGGAGCGTTCTGTATATTAATTAAAAATATATTGTGAGGTCTGCTATTCTTTGAACTACTAGTTCATTCATTAACCTGACAAAAGATTATATACCTGACTTATACTGTATTAACAAGGCGCGCTTTTAAAATCCATGCTCGATCGGCGACCACTAAACTGTTTAGTAGTGTTTGATCAATACCCGCGACCCCGAGACCAAGTGGTGGCCTATGTTGGTCAGCGATATGTTTTAATTCTTAGGATTATGAAACATACAGTTTGCTCAGTTTTGTTTTTGCATAAATCAGTATTATTAAAAGCTGTAACCGTTTTTGTTACCTAAATTACAATTTGTGCCTCTCATTTCTTTAGCGATTTAAAGAGGTATGTGTGTGTGTGTGTGTGTGTGTGTGTGTGTGTGTGTGTGTGTGTGTGTGTGTGTGTGTGTGTGTGCGTGCGTGCGTGCGTGCGTGCGTGCGTGTGTGTGTGTGTAGAGCACTCTCGCATTCGCAATTTTGGTCCTACTTGATTCAAACGTAAAAACAAAAACGATTTTCTCAGTAGCTTGGAAAACAAAATCCGTTAAACAGTTTCAAAAGTGGCGTTCATTTCATATGTTTGAACATTACCTTTTTGTTTTGTTTTCATTTCGTCATCGTAATCAGCGTTGAAAACTGCTTAAATTAATATTTTTTACTTTCGAAATTCGTTGGGCATGGTTCATTTTCGTATTTTTAATGTAATTTAAAAATTTTAAATGCTCTAAGGTCAGGTGACCACCAAAATCGGAGCGGACTGCCCATTTAATACCGAACCTACTGTGTTTAATGTAAATGTGGCCACTGAAAGCAAAACTGAGCTGTTCCGCGTAGCTTCGACTCTGTCTAGGTGGGCTTTGAAGCTGAGCCCGCTTCCCCTAGCCATACTGACCACTCATCCAAAGTTGATTATTACTCCTTAGTAGGTTACCGTTGCCCAGGTTACGGTTTTTGAACATAGTAGTTTCCTAGAATCCGTTACATCAGGCTTAGATGTTTAGATTTAAAAGGAGCAAACGTGTTCTTTAAACTAACTGAACTCTTCTTTCGGTTGCCGTGCATCTTCAGCTCCGCTCAGCATTTGATGGTCGCTCGTCCAAATATTTGCGCTGATTTTAAGGATAATTATGATTGTGAAATCGGAGTATGAAAAAAATAATATATATATATATATATATATATATATTGTATTTTCGCTGCGTGTAACTGTTATTATTTTAGTGTTGAACAGTTTATTGCTTAAGCAGTTTAATAATTTTCATTTAATTTGAAAAGTTTTGCAATAAAAATAATTAACCGCTTCTAGTTGTTTATTAAACATCTACCACTAGTACATAACTGTACAGAGATATTAGGGCGCTTACAAAAATACTTTCATTTAAAAAAAAATGTTTGTGTATATAATAATCGGGCGTATTCTCTAATTAATGAACAGTTTTAATTGTAAAACTTTCATTGCGTTGTGCAGCTAAAAGTTAGTTACTCTATGTTGTTTCATTAATTTTAATTAGCAGAGTTGTTACATAACACCATGTTACAGTTGTGTACTTGGAATCTGAAACACAACTCGACGAAACTGAATAAATAGAAATATTAAATTGAACTCGAGTAGGTTTCATTTCACATCCGAGGTAATAAATTTAATTGATATTTGAATTTAATTACTCAGTTAAAGCGTTGTTCTTTTTGGTTGGAATTTGTTTCACTTGTTGAAGTGAAAACTTTTATGGTCGCGGTTGACAAAACATTTGCTTTCGCGTCACGCTTGATTCCGTAACGTATCACTCACAGTATATATAACAGTTCTTGTATATATTTATATTAGAAGTGACTACTTCTAAACAGCTGATTTTGCACAACAGCTGTTGCTTCAATGTCTTTTCAATTGAGGTTATGTTTATTGTTATTGTTAATTTTTAAAATGTGTATTTTCTAAATTTGTGTAGTTAAAATTATTTAATGAATATCACCTACACTAATTTTTGAATCCCTGAATCACAAATATTATATTTATTATTATACTTAGACTATTAAATCCCTTCCTGCATGAATCTAAATTTTTATAAAAATAATTAAATCATAATAGTGAAAATGTTTACAGTCAGGCATGCCAAAAGAAGTAGTCACTTCTGTCGGTCAGTCCCGCACTGCCTACTTTTTTGCATAATTAAATTATTAATAATTAAGATAATTTATTATTAAGTAAAAATAATAAATGTTGAATGTTGTAATTTGTAAAAATATCAATTCAAATATTTTTCTCCGCTGAATAATTGTTTTTTTAAAAACGAGCATAAACTTTTTCACTTCTGTACGCACTACCCTGATTGCTTTTTAAAACATGTTTTATAAATGTATGTTACAGATATAACCCGTTTAAAACGAACTAACTGATCGTTAGAATTGCAATGCGCTCTATAGCATGTATTAGTAACTAATTCTCTAAGTATCTGCAAATGCTAGTTGAATAATATTGCACTTCTGCACAATTCCTGAAATATTGGATTTTATTATCTATACTATAAATATAAAGAGAAAAGCTCTGATATGTAACGTAAAAATTGTAACGTTATTGTCATGTGGTGGTGGAGGTAAACAGCTGATTTTACATATCAGCTCGTTTCATAAAACTATTTCAGCTAAAGTTATGTTTACTGTTATTGTTTATGATGAATATAATTAATAACAAATAAATGGTTATTGTAATTGAGTTTTAATTAACACTATATTGTACCCGTGTTTCGCTATGATAGTTTTAAGTGAATAAAAATTACATTTGCTTAATTTGAAAGTTGACTTAAACATTTTATTTCAATAAACTAGTAAATTTACGTGTTTTGGGAGAGACGTTTTTTTATTAAAACTAATTGTAATGTTATTTGTACAATATAATAATATTTTCGGTAAAATAAGTCAGACTGTTGGATCACAACCCTAAATACCCTCCACCACCCTTGGTATTACACTATTGTAACCATGTAACTAACGTTTTACACAAAGAAATAACACAGTAGCATTTGGTCGATCCGTTTTGTTGCTAAAGCTCGTTGAAACATAATTTCTTGAATGCCCTTTATTTTGTTTGGAAACGAAGTTTTAAGATAGCCTGAATCCTACTGACAATTGTATTTAACAAATATAAACGTTTTCATTGAAATCTCTCGAGTCGGTTTGTAATGGACAGCTTGCATAATATTTTCCTGTAACTAACAGGTATTGAGTCAAATGGGAATTTGTTTTGTTACATTTGTTTGTTCCAATGCATGGAGTGTAAAACCAAACTAGAGCTCGTGAAAATACAAAGTTTTTAAATAATCAGGTGTTTTGAATAACCTGAAATTCTAAATTCATTTTGTTCCATTTTTTCCTTTTTTTTTGTTACGAGGGTTGATCAAATATAAACGAGACTGACTTTCTAAAAACTTTTCCGTTGGACATTGAACTCTAAAGGGTGGGGTTTCAGGTAGCCTGTGAGGTTTGGGACGGGCGTAGACGGGCAACATTTCCGTTCGGACCCTTCAGTATAAAACTATACAATGAGTGAGAGTGAAGTGCACGTTTCCGTGGAGCAGAGAATTATTATTAAGTTTTTGGCCAAGGAGGGGGTCAATCCGACTGAAATCTTTCGTAGATTGACGGCTCAATACGGGGACAGGACCCTGTCAAGAGCTCGCGTTTTTGCTTGGCACAAGGAATTCGCCGAAGGACGGGAAGCAGTAGAAAACCTCAGCCATGAACGTCGCCTGACCACTTCCGTCACGGACGAAAACATTGATGCTGTTCGGAAGTTCCTGGACGAAGACAGACGTATATCGCTGCGATTTATTGCAGATGAACTCCAGTTGAGCTATGGTAGCGTTCAAAAAATCGTTACATCAAACCTGGAACTCAGCAAAGTATCTGCAAGGTGGGTTCCACGAATTTTGACCGACGTTCACAAACGGAATCGTTTGGAGATTTGCCAGCGACTATTGACCCAATTTGAACGAGATGGTGAGGCATTATTAAACCGGATTGTCACCTGTGACGAAACATGGGTTCACCATTACACTCCCGAGTCGAAACAGGCAAGTATGGAGTGGCGGAAGAGGGCAGAGAGGGCGCCTCTGAAGGCCAAATCACGATCGTCGGCCGGGAAGGTAATGGCCACTGTATTTTTCGACAATCAAGGCGCCTTTCACGTCGATTTCCTCCATCAACGACGCACAATAAATGCACAATATTATTGCGATGTTTTAGAGGCCGCAAAACAGTCTTTTCGTAGGAAAAGGAAATCTAAACCGGCGAGAAACGTCATTCTTCTTCACGATAATGCCCGACCACATTCGGCGAACGCTACGAGGCTTAAACTTGGCTACGAGGATCAAATTGGCTGGGAACTAATGGAACATCCCCCATACAGTCCAGACTTATCACCCTGCGACTATCACCTGTTTGGGCCACTCAAAGAGGCGCTTGGAGGCCAGCGTTTCGAAGACGATTCTGCAGTGGAGACCTTCGTGCTCCAATGGCTCAATGAACGCCCGAGAACTTTTTACGAAGATGGAATTAAAAAACTTCCAATCCGGTGGGAAAAATGTGTTACTCGTGCGGGAGACTATGTAGAAAAATAAGTTGTATCAAGAATAATTTGTAAGTAAGCAATAAATTTTTTAAAAAATCAGTCTCGTTTATATTTGATCAACCCTCGTATTTTAAGGCGAAAATTACATTGAGGCTATTATCGCCTCCCTGAATGTAAGTGTGAGTGTAAAGTGTTAAAGTCGTAAGTGTAGTGTTGTAAGTGTAAGTGTGTGTTAGAGTCGGGTACCGCGAGGGACGTCTAAATCCTCTCAATAGGTGCAGTTATTCTCCACCCCTGCGGGGCATTTTGTTTCAAATAGGTGTTGCCAGCTTGATATTGCTTAAAAGCTTATCAAAGCTATATGTATTTAAAAAAAACCTTTCATATACTTGAAAACATTTCCCAGTGAAAAGCGGACAAAGTAGGCCTATTTACACGGAGTGAGTGATATTGTATTTTATATTTATTGACCGAGCGAGACAAAGTCTCTGTTTCAACTCGACCGTTCGGCATGTGGTTTGTTTGTTACGCAGTTTTGGCCAATTCCTTTGACCGATTGTTTTGAAATTTGATACGAAGGTACCTTGCATAAAGCCCAGATGACGTATGTGTGAGATTTTCCCCCATTTACTTAATATGGCAACATTAGATTTAACGATGACGAGTGTACGCAGTTTTGACCAAACGCATTGACCTATTGTTTTGAAATTTGGTACGAAGGTATCCTGTATAATTTCGAAGTGACTTGTGAATAATATTTTTTCCTATTTTCTTCCGTTTCAAGATGGCGGCCTCTGATATAACGATGACGATTACACGCAATTTTAATGAAACTAATTGGCCTATTATTTTGAAATTATTTTAGGAATTTTTATAAAGCCCGAAAAACGTAGGCTATGGGTGTAAGACTTTTTCCCATTCACTTTCTACCCATTAGAACAGCTACCATTATAAGACTATTCGAGACATCGAAATGAGCATCGATCCTGACTTCTAGATCACTTTTTAGGTCGTAAAAATTTGTTTGTACGTTCTTCATTTTAATACGCTCACGTGTGCAATTTAGGTCCGATTTAATTCAAGCTTGAACAGGTTCGTTCAAAAGATTCAAAATGGTAGCCATTTCAGATTTTTAAAAATTCATAACTCTTTTGTCTGGCATTATTTTTAAAGTCCGATTTCACCGTCATAATCAGCGTTAAAAGCTGCATAAATTAGTATTTTTAATTTTCAAAATTCGTTTGGCGGTCAGGGTTTATTTTCGTATTTTCAGTGTAATTTTACAGTTTAAAACTCTGGTATTTGCAGACCTTAACACTGAGTATAATGATGAAATCAGAATTTAAAAAAAAGGATAAGATAAAGAAAATACTTTTGGGAATTCGCTTTCTTCAAGTCAGCGAGACAGCTGCGTGCAGCGATAATATCTTTCTAAATGTTTACGAGTATTATTTTGAAATTTGAATCTTTAACTATGTGAAAGTAAAGCATAATGTGTATAAATAAAAAAAAATAGTTTTAATCCACTATACAGCTTTATTGCTCACTTTGTTACTAGTTTCGACCTTTATAAGTGTCATTTACAAGTGTAATAGGCCTACTAGTAACGATATATTTTGTACAAGTGAGTATATCATTTGTAAATGACCTGTAAAGGTTGAACCTGTAGTGAATAATAGAGCTCTATAGTGGATTAACATTGTGTGCTTATTTATAAACCTTAATATGTTTTTCTACATAGTTTTGACCTTTACAGGTCACAAGTGCTACACTTACTTGTACAAATATATCACTTAACAAGTATATCACTTGTAAATGACCTGTAAATGTCGAAAGCTGTAGTGAATAATAAACCTCTATAGTGGACTAAAATTGTGTTTTTATTTATAAACCTTAATTTTCTACGAATAGACCTACTCATAATTGCTTGTTATACGCCTTGTCAAAGTCACATTTTGTACTTTAGACTGGCAATACAATATTACTGTAAACATTTTTACCACAATCGTTATTTTTTGCGAGTATTAAAATTAGAATTAAAAACAAATTTGGCACATACATGAGCTTATATTTTACCTTTTAAAAAAAAATCAAAATAATTTCGATAAAAGACACCGAGGAAGCTCAACAAAACTAAAACTATCTGCTTTTTAATCTTGAAATCGTTGACAATGAAAAAATATTGGCGGAACTTCTTTTCATTGAAACTCATTTCTGATAACCTCGGCGCGGTATTTCTTTAATATACATTTTAAAATTCTGTGTAAATAATAAGAGGCGTTTAAAATTCCGAGCACGTCTGTCATTAGTGCGGTCGCATTGCGCATGCCCCCGCATACAATGTAAAAATTGTCTTCAGCTTTTGAATTCGTTATTTATTGCATTTCTGGTGACTTAAAGCCGCTCCAACCGCCCCCTTCAGGATCTCACTCTCGGTTGTGTTTGCTGGAACATCTGCAGAATAAATTGGCAAGGTTGTTTTTGGTTTTGCTGGTTGAATGCATTGTAAGATTTACTGCCATTGAAATCACAGAAAATATTTTAACAAACGAATTCAAGTCCAGTACACTTAAGTATCAGCTTAAGTGTTATTTTTTTGTAACGGTTATAACCGTTATTGGTTAACCGTTATTTAAACTGTTAAGCAGAGATTTCAGTAGAGTTACAGAGAAGAGCTTGATTATTTTACAAAAAAAAAAAAAATTTTTCAATTTTTTATGACGTATGCTACAATGTATATAATTATAAATATGTATTTTGTTTATACCATCCTATTACCACCATTTATTAAATTCATGATAAATTGATAATAGATTTAATTGATATTGGTACACTTGAATTTAAAAAGATACTTTTTTTTTAATTAATATCAATTTATTGTATTCCTTTATAATGTTAAAAATACAAAATTAATATTATTATTTATATTAAGTGAAACAATTAAAGTGGGTAATTATTATAGTAAATAGGCGATAAATGCAGGTTATGTATAAAACAAAACTAAAACTCATTTAAATATAATAATTTATTTGGTATAACTTGGTAAAATAATCACTGAATTACAAACAGTAACACCAAAAATAAACGATACATATAACTGAATTTGAAATTTCATTTTGAAATCGTTACTCCGTTGTTCATTATAATTTACAATATATCAGTATACATTCTCAAATTAAAAGCTATCCTGTTACTTAGTTGTTTTCGTTTAAGGTTATCTCAGCGCTAGCGTCAGTAACGCCCTGCGACAAGAGACTGAACTACTAAACGGTTGCAAAGCTTATTGGGAATAAAACGTTATTCGTTCTTCATTTTAACACTGTTCTCATTCTAGCGCCAGTAACGCCCTGCGACAAGACACTGAACTACTAAACGGTTGCAAAGCTTATTGGGAATAAAACGTTATTCGTTCTTCATTTTAACACTGTTCTCATCCTAGCGCCAGTAACGCCCAGCGACAAGACACTGAACTACTAAACGGTTATGCAAAAGCTTATTGGGAATAAAACGTTATTCGTTCTTCATTTTAACACTTTTAACACTGTTCTAAACGGTTGCAAAGCTTTATCTTCTAGCGCCAGTAACGCCCAGCGACAAGACACTGAACGACAAGACACTGAACTACTAAACGGTTATGCAAAAGCTTATTGGGAATAAAACATTATTCGTTCGTTATTTTACACTGTTATCATCATGTTTATCGTTATTGCAGCGCGCATGCGCTTGGCAGGAAAGTTATCCCATTACTTCCTTCTTTTAAGGTTTAAGGTTATCTCGTACATTAAATGAATTTGTAGATTCTACTGGTGAAAATATTGGTTCACTTTTGTTAAATAATTTTGTAATTTAAGTAAGTTAGGTCTGTCTATTGAAGCGTTAGCTTCTTATACCGCGTTGTGCACTTTGTACTTGTCACCATGGAGTGATTCGGTTTCATCGAGTAGGCTTACGAAGCGTAAGTAACGCGAGTAGGGGAAGTAACACAGACCTCCTCCAGTTCTCAGCCCTTCTTCAAGGGCTGCCGGTTCCGACTAAGTTGGTCGCGCGCGTATGCACGTTTTGTGCCTGTATGTACATACAACGTGCATGCTTCTCTCTCTGTCTCTCTCTCTCCCCCCCACTGTTCTTCTTCTCATGTTCTCGTCGCGCGCGCATGTAATGATGTTGTGTACATTGTGTATATTGCCAGCAGCAACAATTCAATGGTATACTGTTTATATTCCGTAATAACACGTGCGTTTGATTTTATTTTTCTTAAATTCTCGAGAAGTTATATATATTTGTAACGCTTCTGCCGACAGTTACAATGTTTGTACTATTTTTTTTTTTTTTTATTACCTTCTTTGTAAAAGATTAGGTTTGTAAATTTCTAAAGAAGTATAGGTCCCCAATACTTCTTTTTTACTGTTGTCAATTTTTTGAAGTTGGCAGGCTTGCGTAACGTCGGCGAGATAGCTGTGTGCGGCGAATGTTTGTTGTGAACAAATTCATTTGACTCCGTAATTGACTGCAGTTAGATATGATAATCTGTGTGTTTATCTAGGCTATCGCTGTTACAGAGCTCTCGGCGAGGGTTGCGAATATCTCATTTAAACCTGCTTGCTCGGCCAACGCAGTGGTGGCTGATCAAATATTAACTTTTTAATATAGCGGTTGCAACCTGACCGAGGCATGTGATATTGAAAAAATAAATAAGTAAGTAAGCTTAGGCCAGTACTCGACTATTATTATATCCTATACGTTTTACAGCTGACGGCTACAAGGGATTTACGGTATTTATTATATACGAAATTCTATTGGAAAACTGGAACGGCCATCATGGTAAGACCCAGACCTGGTGTCTTCGTGAGAGCGATGACCTGACCTATAGTGGATTACTCTTTGAGGGGGTCGTTAAAATTTTTTATTTATTTATTTTTATGTTTTGTGTGTGCGCACGCACGCCTTTTCATTTTAGACTCGACTTTTAAATCAACAACAAATGACTACTATCAGGTTTGTTAATGTGTTTTTATTATTCTTTAGGCTACTACTTGGACAAGGGACGTTATTACCCTGATATCAGCGAGTGTCACTGACAAAAATCACCTACGAGATAAAAGAGGTTGTTAGCTTGCTTTCACAAAAATCGCAAAATTGAAAATGCTTATTCATGTTTGAGGATTCCAATTAAAAATAAGCTATTGGACAGGCCATTATGGTTAGACACAGACCCCCGCCGTCTCGGTGGCCTAGTTGTTGGCGTACTGGGTGTTCACCCCGAGGACCCGGGCTCGATTCCCGGCCAGGTATTGGCATTTTCATACGCTATAAATCATCCCATCGTCTGCATTAGCCCAAGTGTGCACAATAGTCGAATGTTAAAAAAAAAAAAAAAAAAAAAAAAAAAAAAAAAACATAGACCCGCATTTTGAAAGGTCATTCAAATTTATGCACACGCCCCCGCGAGTATACAATTTTGACGAGCCTTCTAAACATGATCTATTGGTCAGGAACCGGGATTTTTCAAGATCTCGGGTCTGGGCCGTACTATGACGAAAATTCAATACTTAATTTTCGAACGGAAATGCACCAGCAATATTGGCAAAATCAGATCATTATTAAATTATTGAACTAACGCCATCATGTCATTATTATGGCTGTTGATGAACTTGTCCAGCTAATTTGTACTGTGTCAATTTGAAAGAGAGGTAACTAAAACTTTGATTTAATTCTGCAGTAACTCTGATCGAGATTTTTTTCTAGAAGCCGCACCGAATCCCGTACTTTGCTCAAAAAGCAATAACGCCCTCCGCATATAACGAAATAGAAAATGGAAACAATAAAGGAAACAACAAACATCCGTATTGTGTTGTTTCAATCTCGGGCGAAAATAGATTCGTTGGCTTTATTCCAAAAGATTTGCGTGCCACGGCGTCCAAATCGTAGCCTAAGATAAGAAGAAGAAGAAATATCGTTCGGTAGAGGCTCCTTGATTGCATGTTTGAAGTGTAAGAGCCACTTGACCACAGAGTAATCAATACGAAGGAAATCTCTTTCATCAGACCGCCATTGTGTGAGGTGATCAATAAGGCACCGGCACAACGTTAGCGTTATGCAAATATGTATTACTTTGCAAAGAATAAATTGAAATCACATTACATTCGTTGGCATATTTTCGTGATCGATACATATTCGGATCCGCGAAATTTGTTTTTTTATTCCACTTATCGTCCGTACTTTATCCCAGTTAGATTACAGAGGACGAGAGAATGGCTTGCAAAGTTTGGAGACTGTCGTGCTTTAATCCTCTCAAACACGCCGGCCAACTACTTAGTCATAGCCAACGAAATAGCAAAAGTCATTGGTCCTCTGCTGGAATGAACTACGATATCTACTTACCATGGAATATAAACGGACTAGAAGTACAGCTACATTATAAAAAGCGTGTTTGGTATCACCGGCTAAAGTCCAAGTAGTTCGACTATCTGCCGCTACGAACATTGCAAGAATAGGAGGTGGAAAGGTTTAAAAAAATGGTAAAACTGAGTTTTCGGGACTTTTGTCGATTTGGGTAATTTTTGCTCAAAAACGCTTTACTATATCCCCAATATTTATAATGCAAAATATAAAAATGCGAAAACAACGGAAAATTAAAAAAAAATAAAAATAAAATAACATAGTTTTAAAATGATCACCGCGCAAAAGTAGGAAACGTGTTTTTCATCGCAAAAACGATTAATTAAATGCGTGTTACTAATAATAGAAAATATATTTAAAAAAAGACTTCAGACTAACTCGACTTGGTTGTTGGGTGTTCAACTCAGTTGTTGGTTATATAACTAGTATTCCGTAAAAGCTACTAACCATTGTACCGAGTGTTATTGCAGCGGATATAAAGCTGCCGCTGCTTTCGTTCCGTATTTCCGTTACATTATTCCGTTCGGCAGACTTCTACTCATTCCTTTCGCCATAGCTAACGTTAAAAGCTTCGTTTCAAAATTACAAAGCTAGGAAATGCAAATATACATAATCAACAGAGTAATAACATTGCTAGTAGAAATAAAGAAAGTTACATGAAACACGTATTAGCCTTCTTCGTTTTGGAAATGCAATTTTGTGCGAATCATTCATACTCATGCCTCCATATAAGATTTGTCAAATGGTTCAAAATACAATAAATGCATTATTTTACAAAAGCGCTCTAATTTTTGTACAAAAAATAGCTCCTATTTTTAATTTAGGTTCGTCAAACGTTTTTCGAAAACAGGCAATTCGTTCAGTCTCCAGATTAAAAATCGATTTTTACACGTTCATAATACTTTCTCTATGGTTAGTGTAGTGAACAGGTAAAACAACGTTAAACAGAATCTTTACAAATCTTGTACTTTTAATTTTTATTCAAGAAAAGGGGCCGTGGGGGGCTGAAAACTTTGTACAAAATAAACTTGTACAACACGGAACAATTCACCACCTCAGTTCAGCTTAGGCTTTAAGCCATAAAGAAAGCGTCTTTTGTTCGAAATGAAGCGAAGTTTTTACTTTTTCCGGGCGAAGATTTTGTAAGTGCCACAAAGTGACGTCACATTATCTCACCTGGAAGTAATTATTCAGGTAGATGTCAACAAGAACTCTGTCTTGAGTGAAACTTTGCTATCAAATTAGTTATTTGTAGAATGTGTAGTCAACATTGTTGGACTTTCTTGGAAATTTAATGCTTTGCTTGTCTTGTTTATCATATTTTGTTAATATTTTTGTTTTAATTATTATTTTTCCTGTTTAACGTCTTTGCCAATTAGAATAATAAATTTCGGAGGGCTTATGACGCATGGAAAGGCTAACAGTAGTAAGTAGAGTAGAGTTATGCGCGATTGCGAGATGGTTTTTATAATCGAGACAATCGACCATCGTACAACAAAACAATCGAGTCAGCCATCGAATACCAGTGGGGTTGAACAATCGAGTTGTTTGACGATTATTGACAATAGTTAGAGCTTGACAATGTTTTTCTTGTCTTTAACTGGACAGTAGTAGTATTTACTATTTAGCAAAGTTAACTACACCCTCATTTCCCCCCTCATATTATTATATTTCTCATCACCTTTTATTGTAATATTTGCTTACGTCTTGCTAAATAATAATTACAATAATAAAACAGTGCTACATTCTGGCCTAAAATATACAAAACTAAAAACAAATTGCAAACTCTACAAACTTAAAAACATACTTACTAAGAATTTTACAAAGTAAAAAAAATAATTAAAAACTATGGCACGCACTGTTTAGTATAATTCAAGGGATTATTGCAAAATTGTAAAATTTACTTGTACAAATAATATAAGGTCGCTCATTTAGAATTAAATTAAATACAATTTATTTCGTGACGTGATAGAACCGAATTTTTAAAAGTATTTTTTTTATTTTACTTTTTTGAAATTATAATCACACCATTATAAGCAGCATTAAAATCTGCATCCGCATATACTAATACTTTAACAAATAAAACTGAAAATAAGAAAATAAAGCCTGAAAGACGTCAAGAAAGTTTCTTAATATCAACGGATTTTCAAAATTCAAAAAGGCAATGTGTGCAGTTTTTAACGCTGATTACGATGGCGAAATCGGATTTTCAAAAACTTCTAAGACAAAAAAGTTATGAATTTGTGAACATTTTAACTTGCCCAAGCTATTATAGCAGTTGATTTTTGTGCCAAGTTCGAATCAAATCGGACCGAAGTTACGAATGTAAGCGTACAAAAAACAAAAAGACATTTATGTATACATTTACCAAACAGTTGTCCAAATTAACGGAAGGGTTTCTCATATTCGTCACTAATATTAAAAAAAGGAAAAACGGAATAAGCCTTAGCCACTTCATTGTAATATTTATAAAACGTTTCCGGCAACAGAAGTTTCGATTGTAAGTTGACGATTCATTCGATTGTTTTGTCGATGATTTAGGCCTACAGTAGTGTAAGCAACAACACAAAACTAGATGACTCGCGAGTTGGAGGGCTCGGAAAGAAAAGAAGTCATGTGACGGACTGAACATTCGTCAAGTTACGATTGAACAATCATCAAATGACGACTGACGAATCCAATACAATCGAGTAGCATCGAGTTGTTTTTACAATGAAACAATCGAATAAAACATCTCATAATCGCGCATCGCTAAAGTAGACTCTAAAGCTGGCTGTCCGCTAGTTTGGTAGTGCGGAAAAATGCATGTGGTCGGATGAATTCGTGTCGATTATGGTAATGCGACCAACTGTGATTTTACGGTCACAGTACGAAGTGCGATTACTACTACGGAAAAGCTGTGATTTTTATCCTGTGATTGTGATTGACGGCTAACGCTTTATCGCTCCCGTAACTGTAGGAAATAGACACTAGGGAAGTGAAATGTGACCAGGTGAATCACACTTCACGTGCACGAAAATATTTTTGAAGCGAAGCTCTTAATGTTAGCTTTGGCGAGAGGAGTTAATAGAAAAGTGTCCCGAATCGTTTTAATGTAACGAAAATATGAAACGGAAACGAGCAAACGAATTTTGTTCCTCTATTTCTGTCTCTTTTTCGATAACGGTACACGCGTAATAAATGAAAAAGTTGTGTTGCTTTGGTTTCGGTATTTTTCTGTGTTGAAAAACACGCGCACGTTGTAACCGTTTATAGTACATTGGAAATTAATATAAATGTTTATAATAATCGTTGTTTAATATTGCTAGATTTTAACAGCATAACCTAAAACTTATTATAGCCTATCAGCTGTTCAATGAAATGAGCTGACCGTTATGAATTACTATAAAACAACTGATATTTTACTGGAACTACAGTAAATAATAGTTGCTTATTTATTTATTCAAACAAAACAAAATATTTGTAAACATATCGGCAAACTAATTATATATTCAGCAAAGATATCATTAACAAAAGCTTCGCTTCTTTCGTTAACTCCCCGAGTTGCACACGTGTACTTTTTTGTCGGTCAACCGTATATTCTGGTTTAGGGCCCGGTAAGAAATGCTTTACCGAAAGGCAAACAGGCAAAAACGCGTGTAAATTGAAATCACTATGCTAAAAAGTTCGTTGAAGGTAAACAATGTGAAGGCCTGTGTTTATATGCCGGGAGTAGTTAAAGAGTGATCCGTTCAGTTGAACTAAATAAGCCGATTAGCCTAGGTACCATTGTTGTAACACTCATCCCTTCTGCCAATATGCGTTATAAACAGTACAGTATTGCTTCAGATAGCTAGACTGGTGTCCATATTCCTAAACATTGCATTAGCAATCTCACATTCTATAAAATTATTTAAAAGCAGCTTAAAAACTCAAACAAACTTTGTGTTATTTAAAAAAGTTGCCTAATCCTATCGACAAGAAGATGGAGAATAGGTTTAATTTAAACAAATCTTTGTCAAAATTTGATTTTGCTCTGGCCGCTTCCGAACTGAAAATTTTAAAGAAATAACGAGTTTTAATGTTTTCGCACCACTTACTTTACAGACATTAATTACTAAATTTTATTTGTTGCAGGTGAGTGTGTACCGAATTCTTGATTACTAGTACAAGCTACAATATCCTAAACATTTGTGTATACAAATGCCTTCATGATTACACTGTTACTTTCAAGTAAGTATATTCTTTACATCAGTTTCACTTGACACCGCTTAAAACAATAATTTTTATTTTCCCACAACATAGTGCCTTTATCATACCAACATGTACTACTGTAGGTGTCCCGCTGTGTGCATTGTACCTTCCTTTACATCTGTAGTTTTGTGTTTTTATTTAATAACACCAATCTCAAAGGGTTTTTAGAATCGGTGCCTCACTTTACTGCCCCCTTTCAATAATATGAAAATTGTCTACGCGAAATTTGCCTGTGTGTGCGTTCTTGTTTATATATATATATATATATATATATATATATATATATATATATATATATATATATACACACGAGGTATGTTCAGAAAGTAACGAGAATTTTAATTTTTTGAACAAAATATTTATTTATTCTTCTACATTGATGTTGTCGCCTTCAAAATAGTCCCCATTGGAGATTATGCACTTGTGCCAATCCTTCTTCCAATCCTCGAAACACTTCGAGTTAGCCTTTAGTTCTTTCAGCGATGCGCTTTTAATGTCATCTACGGCTGTAAAACGACGGCCTTTTAAGGTTTTCTTTATTTTTGGAAATAGGAAAAAGTCACACGGAGCCATGTCTGGCGAATATGGAGGCTGGGGCATCGTTATAGTACTGTTTTTGGTAAAAAATTCACGAATAAGCGATGAAGTGTGAACTGGTGCATTATCGTGGTGCAAAAGCCATGAATTGTTTTTCCACAGATCCGGGCGTTTTTTTCGGATTGCTTTACGCAAACGGCGTTGAACTTGTAGGTATTACTCCTTATTGACCGTTTCTTCTGGTGGTAGGAATTCATGATGCACTATGTCATTAATATCGAAGAACACAGTGAGCATAACCTTCACGTTCGACCGCACTTGTCGAGCCTTTTTCGGTTTTGGCCAGCCAGAATACCTCCACTGGGATGATTGAACCTTAGTTCCGACGTCATATCCGTAAACCCATCTTTCGTCACCTGTTATAATACGTTTCAGTAATTTTGCATCGTCGTTGACTTCATTTAGTGACTCCTGAGCAACTTCCATTCGCCGCTGTGTTTGTTCAAAATCAACAATTTTGGAATGAATTTTGCTGCCACGCGTTTCATACACAAAACATTGGGAACAATATCATGACATGATCCAATCGATATGTCAACATCATCAGCGACCTCTCTAATTGTGATTCGGCGATTGTTCATCGGTTGTTGATGTGCTGGGGCATCCAGGGCGTTCGTCATCTTCAACGTCTTCACGGTCTTTTTGGAAACGCTTATACCACCCGTAACCCCTAGCTTTACTTATAGCAGACTTACCGTAGGCCTTTGTTAACATTTCACACACTTTGTTACACTTTATTCCATTTTTTACGCAAAATTTGATACAAATTATTTGATCCATTTCTTTTAACAAACGAAAATCGCCGAGCTCATAAAAACACGTCTAACCTTAGTGGCTGTCACAGACAAAGTCAACAATGAAAACAGCTGAAAGTTTTGTCATACTTCAAGGGCATGTATACCAACATAATAAAAAAAATGTTTGACAATCGTGTGTGTGTGTGTGTGTGTGTGTGTGTGTGTGTGTGTGTGTGTGTGTGTGTGTGTGTGTGTGTGTGTGTGTGTGTGTGTGTGTGTGTGTGTGTGTGTGTGTGTGTGTGTGTACATATATATTATATTATATATATACATAATTTTACTGAATTTATCTGATATTTCATGTTAAGACAGGTTACAATTATTATTTAACAAACAAATTTGTTGATTTAGAAGCGCAAAATTAATCTTAACACTCCCATACCTAATATTTTTTTGTTAATTAAATCAGATATTTTTTAATTTAGACTTCTAGTATCTCTGGGGATTCTTAGTATCTTAATTGGATTCTTCGAATTTCCCTTGAATGTATATTTATTTATAACTTTATTAATTTGATCACACTTGGATTCAAATATTATATTTTTACCGAAAAGCTTAATTTTTATACACTAAAGTGCTTTATTTCGCACAACCACTTCCGGCAGCTAGGTGGTCGAAGTGGCTAAAACATCGGTCAGTCCCACTTTAATGAGAGGGATCCCAAGAAGAATTTCGATCTGCTAGGAGTTGCTTTGTTAATTACTTCCGTAGATTCTCCTTGATAACACTTTAAATTTTTGTTTATGACTAAAGCACTTTTAGCTTTATACAAATAAAATTACCGACTGGCTACCTTGTCAGTGTTGTAGCGGCAAAAATCCTCCAGCTCCGCAGCTTCCGTCCCTGTGACCCCTGTACTCCGTCCCTGTGACCCTGTACTTCGTCCCTGTGTCCCTGTAGAGTGGTTCTAGCCTCCGACGACTCTGAACTCGAACCAGTCTTCAGCTCTCCGATTTTAACTATTCAAAACTACAACAATGTTCCTGGTTTTTTTTACTACTTTGGTTTTCTTAAGTCTGTGATTGCTTTGAACGCGGTCACGCACGGACATTCCTGAACGTGACTGTTGTTGAATTTTTAGTTAACATCTGTCGTAAACACCTGCCTGCCCACATGTTTCCCCCAAAATGTAGTGCAGTGTGTGTGTGTGTGTGTGTGTGTAATTATCAAACATGTTACTAATATATATTATATCACATTTAATTATAGTCATTGCCTTCGGAGGCAAACACAAACATTTCAATGTTAACGGAAAAACGAAAGCTTCAGTAGTCCTGAACCTGCGACTTGGCACAAGTTGACACAGCAGACTGACTGGGTGCCTAACCACTTCGGCCTCGCCGGGCCTTAGTTTACTTTATGATTGAATGAACAGCTGTGGTTCGAAATCAGCTGTTCAGGTAAACTCGCATCAACACAGCGTAATAATTCATTGCGTATAATAATTTGTTTTTATATTTATGTATTATTCCATTCGTCTTGTAGGACCTGAATCCGTTAAAATAAAATTTCCACTTTCGTCGTATTTTCTACATTTAGTACTTCGTATAAATGAAATACAGCCCTTGATGGGAATGGAGAGGAATGAGGGTTGATTGCGGAAAAACAATTTATAAGATCTGCTCTGCGCAAATTCCACGTAACAAGAAAGTATTCCTGCACAGCTGACTGGCGTCTCAGTTTGCTTTTAGGCACTGACAGCCTAAATATAGATTGATTGTGTTGAGGCTACTTTCAGATAAAGGGAATATCTGATGACGACTCCTTCACTGTCGCAACTTCCCTAATCGATTCCGAGACAAATGTCAAAGCGGTAATTTGATCCATTCTCGTTGTGTTATTTTCTTTCAGTTTTTTTGTAAAAAGAGAAAATACCTTGGCTATTTTAAACAAATTCCATTTCTTGTCTGGAACCCTAAATAGATATTGCAATTAACCTTCTCAGAATCAATGTATAGCAAGCGCGTAATCTTTAAAGATCGGCTGTAACTGTTTTCAGTTAAGTTGGTGTCCCCCAAGACATCATTAAATTTAAAATCATTTTTCACTTTTTTTAAAATTACAAATATTTTATGTAAAGCCTGTGAAAATACGCATCCAAATTAGTTTTATGTTGTTAATTGAAGCATGATTTTTTCGAAGTGTGCTAGTTCAGTAGAAAAATAATCACGACACGCAGATATCTCGCTAAAATTTAGAATTAGAATAACTTTTATAAAAATGTTCATTGAGTTCGACATTTTTAAATTATAATTAATTTATATTTGAAAAAAGTACACGTGTGGAACTCTGGGAGCTTTTGTTAATGGTAGGCCTACCTCTGCTGAATGTATAATTAGTTTAAATATATGTTTACAAATATCGTGTTTTGTTTAAATAAATTAATACATGAACCAAGTTTAGAAATTATTTACTGTACTTATAGTAAAAGATCAATTGTTTTATATTAATTCATAACGACCAGCTGATTTCATTGAAAAGCTGATGGGCTGTAATAAGTTTGAGGTTATGTTCTTAAAAACTAGCGGTATTAACAACAGTTATTATAAACGTTTTTATTAATTTCGAATGTATTGTAAACGGTTACGACATGTGCACGTTTTCGTTCCATATTCCCGTTACATTCTTCCGTTCGGCAGGCCTTTTTCTATTCACTCTTCTATTCAAAACTAACATTAAAAGCGCTTCAAAAATTGGTGCGTAAAGACTACGCACGTTAGAATTGAAGTTCCGTTGAATCGCTTATTTTCTTCTAAATTTTTATTCAACCCATCCCTCAGTTCTTGCCTTTCTTGATAATCTGTACATACTTCAGAAACACGGGTACGATTTTTTTGTCGTCTGTGAATTATCTGCCAGAAAATTCCGAGTCGAGTTCTGTTGACGTGTAAACTTAGATAATAATCAAGAGGTGAGACAATTAGACTAAAATAAATTATACATATTAATTATATAGACTATTGTTTTCATATAAAGTTATATATATATAGGCCTATATAAAACATTACACGAAAATCCCACATTTCAATGACAGCCATCACAAGTAAGTTTGTGTACCTTAATACGAAACATTTTTTGCGCCATTTATTATTAAAACAAGTGTAATCGATCCTGAATTATTGTTTACTGTCTGTTTATTCAAACTAAAATATAACAACTTGCGTAAAATTTAATACTTTCAAACCCGCGTGCGTGCATGCGCGCGTGTGTGTATTTGTTTATTTATTACGCAGTTTTATACAAACGCAGTGAATGATTGTTTTTAAATTCGGTACGAAATACTTTGTATAAAGCCCGAATGACGTATGTGTAAGATTGTTTCATTCATTTCGGTATCAAGATGGTGGCTTTTGATTTAACGATGACGAGGTTAATTGTCAGCTATATCCTGTAAACTTTGCTGGTCCTGTAACAATGTTTACCATTTCGTGGTACAGAGCTTTATTTCTAATATATTTGGCCTTGTTATATGAACGCCGTGTACCTATAGACTGTTTAATGCAAATATAAAACTATTTCTTCAGTGTATAGTGCAATGGATTTTTGAAATTTTACCTTATTTAATAGTTTTATTTAAATTAAGCTTTCCTTTCTTATCTGTTGCACTTGGACATAATTAAACTTCTGATTCTTGGTGACATTTTCCCCATGACTAATTTATGGTTGAATGGATGCATGGTGTCCCTGATAACAATGCTTTTATTTATAATACAGTGCATAGGCTAAACCGTGTGATTACATTGCATAATCAAGATCTACTGTTTATTGAACTACTAGTGATATCGATCTGGGTAAGTACTATGATCGCTTCAAAGTGCGTGAGAATGCCAGGCGACATTATCTACCCTGCGTTTCCTAATTTGACCTGACCTGACCCAACGAAAACTCGTTATTTCTGTCTGGGCTCACTTTTCATTTGTCATATCCGAACAAAACGCCCGGACATCGAAGTGAATATAAATTAACTTATTACACGTGTAGCATAGACCACCGTGCATGAAGCATGAATCATACCGTCACGTGATTGGTTGTTTTGACATGTCCCCTCTCTTTCATTTAATCTCGGTTATTTCCGGTACCGCCGGCACAAAGCAGTTCCGGTGAGCAGAGCGATACTCCAATAACTGATGAGACAAAGCCTCCCACGATGCGCTCCACATATGGAAAATAAAACATTGACAGTGAGCCCGCGAAATACGCGTAGTAATTACTTGGTTTTGTCGGTGAACATGAGAGGTTGGTCGTTTTTAGACGATGACTGTTTTTTATCCTACTATGGTTTTATTATCGTAATATGCCTTGTGCTGTTTACATAAAATAACTTCTGTTTTTATGAAGCGTATCGCTGTTGCCGGATTGCTTTAAAGGCCCCGCAGCAGTATTAAGGATCAGATATTGTCACTACTTGGGCTGCTTGAGAAAATAATCTGGTTATTTTACTCACTCCGTAAAGTCATCATTACCAAAAAGGGCTTCCGATGGAAACTATAACAGCGGCATTGGTTAATGTTTTGGGCCCTGTATTATAATATGTTATTTCAACTACACGACCTCACTTTTCTACAAATGACTTTTTTTAAGCGAGATCCGGCAAGCACCGCCAATAACCGCGCAGCTTATTACGCAAATTTCAGGTCGCTCAATATTCGAACCTAAGAAGTCGAGTACTCAATATTCTCGTACTTAAGAATTCGGGTGCTCAATATTCTCGTGCTTAAGAATTCGGGTACTCAATATTCTCGAGCCTAAGGAGTCGGGTACTCAATATTCTCGAGCTTAAGAATTCGGGTACTCAATATTCTCGAGCCTAAGGAGTCGGGTACTCAATATTCTCGAACCTAAGGAGTCGGGATATTCTCGAGCCTAGGAGTCGGGTACTCCATATTCTCGAGCCTAAGGAGTCGGGTACTCAATATTCTTGAGCCTAAGGAGTCGGGTACTCAATATTCTCGAGCTTAAGAATTCGGGTACTCAATATTCTCGAGCCTAAGGAGTCGGGTACTCTATATTCCCGTGCTTAAGAATTCGGGTGCTCAATATTCGAGCCTAAGGAGTCGGGTACTCAATATTCTCGAGCTTAAGAATTCGGGTACTCAATATTCTCGAGCCTAAGGAGTCGGGTACTCAATATTCTCGAGCCTAAGGAGTCGGGATATTCTCGAGCCTAGGAGTCGGGTACTCCATATTCTCGAGCCTAAGGAGTCGGGTACTCAATATTCTTGAGCCTAAGGAGTCGGGTACTCAATATTCTCGAGCTTAAGAATTCGGGTACTCAATATTCTCGAGCCTAAGGAGTCGGGTACTCTATATTCCCGTGCTTAAGAATTCGGGTGCTCAATATTCTCGAGCCTAAGGAATCGGGTACTCTATATTCCCGTGCTTAAGAATTCGGGTGCTCAATATTCGAGCCTAAGGAGTCGGGTACTCAATATTCCCGTGCTTAAGAATTCGTGTGCTCAATATTCTCGAGCTTAAGAATTCGGGTACTCAATATTCTCGAGCTTAAGAATTCGGGTACTCAATATTCACCCGACCTTTGATACTGTTCACTGTCTCGTCTTAGGCTACAATCGTGAACTGACCTTTAATACTTGTGAATGTCTCCTGTTAGGCTACAATCGTGAACTGACCTTTGATACTGTTGAATGTCTCCTCTTAGGCTACAATCGTGAACTGACCTTTAATACTATTCACTGACTTGCCTTAGGCTACGTAAAAATGGCACTGAAATCAGAAAATTGACTTTTGCAATTACTATATTTGTGAATGGATTTTCATCTTTATTAGAGGGTGTCTAAGCATAGTTTTGTAATTATAAAATGTAAGCTGTAATTACATCAAAGACTTTTCCATAATTAGAAAATGTTTTTTGTTATTATCGTAATGTGATTGTCAGAGGTTAGTTTTTAAAATTCTACAATATTTTTCCTGTTACGGACCTTTGACTGGGAAAATTACTTGTAAATTGATCCGTTACGAGTTTCTTTACGCTGTAACAGATTTATAATATTAAAGAATGCATTTTGTTATTTCAAAATAGAATATTGACTTTACCAACCAGTAACTTATTACGTGACGATAAAAAAAAATGCAATGTACAGCTAGGCGGTAATAAATCCAAAATAAGGGTGGTTCCGATACTCCCTTAAAAGGTGAAACATCGCTTTCACTACTAATTCAGTTTTGCACTGTTTACTCTTGAGTAAGCTGTTTGTCTGTTCGTAGTATATCCTATATGTGTGTAAATATACTGCATTCAGTTTTAGTGGAAGAGAATGGGTATCCAGGAGACCTTCAAACATTCAAAATTCTAAGTGTTTGTGTTTCTTACAACGCATACTTGTTGCAGAATTTAGGTAGCTACTTACATTTTTCGTACACTATTGGTCATGTTATGTTAAATTGCACACATTTTTTAAAACTCAGTGCATGTTTTATGTACACTTTCCCTCAAGTAGCCGTTGGCAAAATTGGAGCAAAACTCGGTCTTCCGATTATTTGAAAACAAATTCTGCATTCAGCATTGAGAAAATATCCAGCACAACAGAGATAAATGTGTCTCTAACCACTTAATGTGAAGTGATCGGTTATAATGAATTCATGAGGCGGATATGAATCCATACGTTGGACGCGGTCCAAGTCCGGTCGTGTGACCCCAAAGCGGGTCTCCCATTAAGAACGCTCCCACTGGCTGCACACTTCATTGAATATACAAGAGACCGTAACAGTATTGGTCCGGTTTTAGTAATATGAAATGTTAGGTTAGGTTAGCGAACGTCTATTGGTGAATGAGCTGTCACCAGCGTAACACCTAGACCCGGGGACATTGAATTAGCGTCGATTATGACCTATAAACAGGCTTGCTGGGGTTAGCCTGTTTAGTAAATAACATACAACATATGTTTTTGTTCATTTATTAATATGTTTTTCCACTTGAATACATGGGTTTACAATTAACTTAATTATTTTCTAAATTATTATTTTTAGAATAAACATTATAATTAAAAGTAGGCACAAAAACATGCAAACATATTCAGAATTGGGTCCTGCGATTACGTCTGCACTAATTAGGTTCTTGCTTTTGCCTTGGAGTTGGACGGGTGTGGTATTTCTGCAATGATACTTTTTCAAGGAACACCATATCAGTTTTAATTGTTTTGTTAAAGTCCACACAACTAGATATAATTAAAGTTTTAACCTTAAAACGAACGAAGTAAACAACGACTCGTCAAACAAACAAACGACTGTAACTGTCGAGTGACTGGTGACTTCTGCTTTGTTTTGACGGTCTATCATCGCTGCGTGCAATGTTACCAACCGTTAAATCAAAACAGAGCAAAATTTCCCAGCCGCCCGATCTTTCACACAGATCCCGAGAATACGGGATATTCGTTAATTCCGCACACATGCCTAAATCCAGGACGTATTTTAAGCCTACCTATAGAACACTTTCCAGAGGTTGTTACAAAACACACACACACACACACACACACACACACACACACACACACACACACACACACACACACACACACACACACACACACAACTGTACAAGCGCACGCGTTATCATATATAAATAGCTTTATATTTGCTTTAAACCGTCTGTAGGTACACGGCATGTTCCTTATTATCGCTCTGATTCGCTCATCTTTTCCGTTAATTTAACCGGTAATATTAATAATATTTACGACAAATGTTACTGAACCAACTATATTGGAAATTAAAGCTCCTTACCACGAAATGATACAAATTCTTACAGGACGAGACGTTCAGCAAATTTTACGGGAAATTAAACTCGTCATCGTTAAATCAAAAGCCACCATCTTGAAACTGAAATGAATGAAAAATCTTACACATACGTTATTCAGGTTTTATACAAATTGCCTTCGTACCAAATTTCAAAACAATCGTTCACTGAGTTTGTATAAAACACACACACACACACACACACACACACACACACACACACACACACACACACACACACACACACACACACACACACACACACACAAACTGTGTGAGCGCATGCGCTACGTTTGAAATTTTGATCCAGGCTTGGACACGTTCGTTACCCAGCAAAATGTGTTCAGCCATTTCAGAATTACAATTGCTGTAGATTTTGAATCATATTACTTTTTCACTATTTTTTAAAATCTTATTTAAAAAGTGGTGTTTTATAAATTTCACTGTAATTTTATGATAAAATACTAATTCATGCATATTATGATAGATAAATTAGTTTTTCGAAAACGTAAAGGTAAACAAACCACTCGCTTGCATCACGTCAGCACTACGTACTGCGATTATTTCAAAAATAATTTTATTGGTTAAAAATATTTTAATCTAAAATCTTCCGCCAGTAAATTACCGTAGTGTAAATAATTTTTTCTCTTCAAAGAAAAACGTTTTATATAATGTATTTGCGTCACTGGACTTTCTTAGTTCGTACGCCAACGCGTTTCGGTTATAATTCCCATCGTTAGATTACTTCAAACGAAGCATAGGCCGCCGTTAAATATTAAAACAGAAACGCTAGCACATTTACTAGCATTAAATACAACACAGACGACTGACCGTGAACACTGAACACACACACATACTTCATGCAACTGAAGAACGACCGATGTAAATATAGCCTAAGGTTGATCTCTTTGTTACATTATGTAAGCTATAGGCTACACTGATAGGTATTTTGTTATTATTTTTGTTTGGAGAAGAATAGGTAGTTTCTCGTTAATTGTCAGGAACTCTCAATTATTAGGCTAAAACCTAATTTATATTTTATGTTTTTGTCATTTACTCGATTATCTTTTAAACAACAGTACATAAAAAAACATTTTGTTTGTCATTAAAATAAAAAGGTAAAACTTTTTAAATATTTGTATGAATAATGTATACATGTATAGAGAAATATACAATCTAATGCAGAACTGTCATGTTATGTTTAATTTCATGTCATTCATGCCATCACAAAGTCAAGCGAATGCAGTTTAAATTAAAATGATAAACTGTATTTACGACATTTCGAGTTTCTTATTCAATAAATTATTTTTTAACATTTCTTTTTGTTTCGCAATTTATTATTCAATTAAAAGATATTCAACAGCGGAAGATTAAATTTATTACGATAAATTACGATTTTATACAATTTTTAACTGAACTATATTGTGACGTCCTTAGCGTTTATATTGCACGGTGCTTGCAAGATTTACTACGCCAAGATCACCCGTCGAGATTATTATTGATTAGACTACACGCATTAAATTAATCATCGATATTACTTTTATACAAATTCTTGTTATTTAGGTTTTTAAGGTACTTTAAAAAAAGTACCATTACTTTTATTATTAATTACAAACATTTAATCGTGATAAATACATGTTAGCTGATTTCGCGCAGTAATAATTTTTAGGTTATGCTGGTCACTTTTATTTTCAAATTTTTCGAACTTTCCGTTTTTTCGGCACTTTTATATTTTGTATTATTTTACTGACCGGAAAAGTTACAAAACGTTTTGATGCAAAATTACGAAAATTGACAAAAGTACAGTAAAGTCATATTTACCAACTGAATAATCTTTAATCATTTATAAAAAGAGTACAATATTATGTCCAAACACCCGGCAAGGTCAAAGACCTTGAATTGCACAAAGCAAATCCTGAACTAACTAGTTTCTTATCGCAAGGAAGAAGATCCTTAAGCTTCCATTGATCTGGGATTTGTTCCGGAAGTCTCTCAATAAGACAAGTTATTAAGATCGAGCCGAGTTATAGGCTTAGTTGTCTAACTCGGCATTGTTCATTGTTCATTGTTAATTGTTAGACAAACTCTTCACTTAAAGAAACATTAATTGAATTTATTTTCACAGTTTAAAAATATTCTACGTTATAAATTATACATTCATTATATTTATATAATTAATAATATAAACATGTAATAAATATAAGAACGTGCGCGCGCGAGCAAAACCACGACCACCTCAAATTTTGACGCTGATTAAGGTGGTGAAACAGATTTTCAAAAATATATAAAATTAAAATGTTATGAACATTTGAAGGTTTGGAATAGCTGCCATTTTGAATAGTTTGAACTGATTTTTTGGGTGATTGTTAAAGTAACTTGTTAAAGTAATGCAAAAGTTTGAATTAAATCGGACTGAAATGCTAACTGGAATATTGCAAAAAAACAGTATAAATATTTCAGTAGCCTACTATTAATATGTTTATTTCAGGAATTGTTTTAGGTAGAAAAAATGTCGACATCTCGTTTTAAAAAGTTTAACCTGAGCTTATATATAGAGTGGTGCAAAAGTATTTGGATATAAAGAGTGTTTCAAAAATTAACGAAACTTAAAAAATATGATTGCAACATCTTAAACAGCATTACAATCAGCGTAAATGAACTTATACATTTTCAGAATAATTTTAAAACTAAAAATGCTCTTTTATGCAAATTTATCGCTGATTACAAAGGTGAAATCAGATTTTCAAAAAAGTTTAATTTAATTTAAATTTTAGTTTAAAAATTTAACAGTTGTATTGTGTCATTTTTATATGGCGTGATATTGTACCGCGATAATTCAATTTATACGATTGCATTTTTGTCATCTAACATTATCGATACTTAAAGTGAAACTGTTTTAAGAATTCTTTATTGCGCATGCGCTAATAAAGTCTGTACTTTCAGTAACTGCAAACCAAATTATATCGAATCACATCATGCTAAACTTATGCCCATTATACTACTCGTTGTAAAAACATATTGATCGCGATTGTAATAAAACTGTCTGCGGCAGCAATAAAAATAGATGTGACTATTGTGACTTAACAACCGTAAGTGCATTGACCGTAGAATGTGTACGGCACGAAAATAAGTGTCATTCAAGTTGTAAAAAAGTACTATCCTTTCATTCATTTAAATTAATTAATTTTGTAATTAGTGAATAATGACATCATGAATGAGCTGGAAGTATCCATAGAAACAGTATAGCCTAAACTCGAATGTTTTTGTACCGAACTTTATTCGTATTGTTTTGAAGGGAAACGTATAATGTTAGCTTTGGCGAGAGGAGTGAAATAGAAAACGGAAGAATGTAACGGAAATATTGAACGAACGAGCAAACGAATTTCGTCTCTCTATTTATGTCTCTTTCTTTTTCTTCCTCATTTACGATAACTGTACGCGTATTATATGAAAACGTTGTGTTGCTTTGGTTTCGGTATTTTCCTTAGATGAAGAACACGTGCACGTTGTAGCCGTTTATTATACATTCGAAATTAACTTAAAAGTTTATAATAATTGTTGTTAATATTACTAGTTTTAACAACATAACCTGAAACGTATTACCCTATATCCCATCAGCTGATCGTTACCAACTGATCTTTTACTACAGCTACAGTAAATAATAGACCTATCTAGGCTAGGTTCACGTGTTTATTTAAACAAAAGATATTTGTGAAAATATCTTCAACCTAATTATATATTCAGCAAAGATATTATTAACAAAATCTTTACTAATTAATATAAAACAACTGATCTTTTAATATAACTACGAAAAATTAAATTAACGATTCATTTCTTCTATTTAAATCGATTAAATGTCTCGTTATCGCTGCGTCTCACTTGCGCAAGGTCTGCGGTTCGATCCCGGCGGAAACACAGCAATTTTTAATTATAATTAATTTAATATGATACTTGCGACCCGAAATATATATTATTATATATCAATATAAACGTGTTCTTTGCATCACGCCTTCCGCAAAATTCAACATCAAAACCAGGCCTAAAACATGATACGTGTTAGAAAATTGTTTCAAAACCTCTCCGTCCGGCTATCACTAAATAGATGGTTTTCGTATTGTTTATTGCGCGTTTCTAATTGGTCGGTATTCCGTTCTGTCACAAACACCGTTATTAATTGCTGTTTACAACTTGCCGTCAGACTTTATATAATAAGATACTGTATCTAAGCTTCTCTTAGTGAACCCACTCTGTCTCCAATATAAGATCAACATTTCAGCACGTCTGTTGCTTCCCTTCTGCGTTCTCACATTCCTCTTCTCCTGCTCCAACCTATACGTCTTTGTCTCCAGGAAACTAATGACCTTTCCTGTCCTGTCCTGTCCTCTCCTTCCCGTTGAACAGTGAGAAACACCTTTTTCTGCGACAACATGTACCGCCTTCCATTTCCTCTTCAAAGTCTATTTACGTATTTATACTCCCTAAATTACTTTGCGGGACTCGCAGCACTCACCTTTTTTAAAAAATTGGTATTTGAAAATATTTTCCAAATGAATCGTTATATAAGCAAAAAATGAAATAAAATATTAAACAAATTATGGTTAATATGCAGCAACTTTTTGACTTTTTTGTTTTTTTTTGTACCCAAAAGCTTTACTACGTGTCCAGTAGAAATAATTGTTGAAAATATAAAAGTGCGAAAACTACTGCAAGTTTGAGAAAAAAGTCAATAAAAATGATCTACATAAAACTCAAAATGACTGCCTGCGAAAATAGTTAGTTTTTTTTTATCACGATAAATAATTGCATGTCATTAATAATGAAAAACAGAAACTAAAAAAAATAATTTATGAACCTAACAAACACGGTTTTGTATGAAACTAGTTAGTTAACCTCCTGACGTTGAGTTCACGTTGTAACAATGTTTGACGGCGTGGTTTCAAGTGCAAATGTACGGCAATAAGTTAAAAACAAATATGTAATGTTAAATGTGTATTTTAAAAAAAATAGTCAAATTCTTGAAACGACAAAATGTAGCTTTTTGTCTGCGACGTACATAAGCACGGCGATTGCAACGAAACTATAATGTTTTCATATCAGTTTTACGAATATTGCTACACGTCGAACACGAATAAAATTCTTTAAAAATGCCGCTATTTTATAAGAAAATCGACACCCGTATTTGGCCAAGTGTGCACAATAGTCGGACGTTAAACACAAAAAAAAATCTACAAGACTAATAAAGTACCGAGTTACTGATATTCCTAGTCATCGGTTCTAAAAAAATGGTCAAGTTGTATATATTTAGTCATAGTCACAAACAAATATTTAAAAATCATTACTTTAGTAAAACAAGTTAAAAAGTATAAAAACCCAAATTATAATAATTAATGGGGGGGCCTAACCTGTTTGTATCTATGAATATGAGGCTGTAATGGGTTACAAAAATGAATATATTTTTATGTAAATACTTTAAAATTTTATTTCTAAACTTAAATAAGATTAATTAAATTTATTGAACATTTTAAAATATTTGTTCAGTTATTATACGTAAATTCATTAAAAAAGTTCAAGTGTGAAACTCGGGGAGTTACCGACAAAAGCGAAATTTTTGTTAATGGTATTTTTGCTGAATATAGAATTAGTTTGAAGATATGTTAAAGATCTTGTTTTGTTTAAATAAATAAATACATGAACCTAGCTTAGATATTATTTACCGTAGATACAGTAAAAGATAGGCTAAGTTGTTTTATATTCATCCTTTACGATCAGCTGATTTCATTTAACAGCTGATGGACTATAATACGTTTCAGGTTATGTTGTTAAAAACTAGCAATATTAACAATTATTATAAACGGCTACAACTAAAGGAAAACTACCGAAACCAAAGCAACATAACGTGTTCATATAATACGCTATGTCATAACGTGTACTGTTATCGAAAAGGAGGAAGAAAAGAAAGACAGAAAGAGAGAGACGAAATTCGTTTGCTCTTTCGTTTCGTATTTCCGTTACATTCTTCCGTTCGGTATACTTTTTCTATTCACTCCTCTCCTCAAAGTTATCATTAAAAGTTTCGCGTCAATAAGTGCCAATCAACTAAGAATTAGAAACACTGCAGGTCATTATTGTTTCATCAGTGATAAATATACTGTGTAATAAATCTCAATCTCAAGGTCAAATCCACAGTTATTTCATTCACTGTCCTTATAATGTACTGCTCGTGTGTCCCAGGAGGCTGAAGATATAACAAACGAAAATAAACGATCACAAGAAAGAAATGACGGGAAAAACAAAACGTAAATAAAAGGCCGTATTAAATAAAGAGTAATGTATGGCATCAGAATCAACTTTTATCAACTTTAAATGTAGAATACAGGTTCAAAGAGTTTGGATATGGTTCGCGTTAAATTTAAATGCCCAAATGCGATCGATTTCTTTTGACGCACTCTCAAATCATACGAATGGAGTACACTCGAAATTAACATGTTCAGTAAAAAGAAACTAGCATTCAAAGAACAGCAGACCTCGAGTTTGTTCTGAATTAATATACAAAGCGCTTGTAACCTTTTCCGCTAATTTAACGCGTAACCTTAATATTTATGAAAAATGTTACTGGACCAAGTTTATTTAAAATTTTACTCTCTCTCTCCATGAAGCGGTTTAAATTATGGTAGCCGTTCAACAGTATTACAGGAAGTAACCAGCAACTATAATCTCAACGTTGAATCAGAGCCAGCCATCTTGAAACGGAAATGAATTGAATCAAATCTTACACGTACGTTATTCGGGGTTGTTACAAGGTATCTTTGTACCAAATTTCAGAAAAATCTCGGTCAGTAATAGGCAATTTTATAAGTATGTAGGCCTACGTAGACAAAGATCAGAAATGCAACTGACGTGTTTGAACAAATAATATACAAATTATCCGGATTTTAGACCAGATTTGTTTCGTTATAATTTTGATAGTGTGTATTTGTGTTATTTTCGGGACCACATAGCGATACAACTTTATCAAGTTGCTGACCGCTCTATGGGGCCATTATGGTAAAACCCGTACTTGGGACTTGAAATGACCGCGGAACCTGACCTTATGAACATTTTTTGAAAGGTCGTATGTAACGTATTTTTATGTGGGTGTTTTAGCACTGTAGCGTTAGTAATTTGGTCCAATATGATTCGAACTTGGCATAAAAATCGATTTCAAAATGTCGGTTTTTCCAGACCGTCAAAATAATCAAAATTATTTTCTTACACTTTCTTGGAAAGATAGATTTTTAAAATTTTCAAACTACATTACAAATATGGAAATGAATTTCATGGCTGTCCAGTTTCATTTTCAAAATAATTTGAAAAATTAAAATAGTAATTCATGTAGGGCCTACATTTTATAGCTGATTATGAAGCTAGTTTTTCAACGAAATTATAAAAGTAATGGTGACATCTTGCTGCAGAGGGATTCAACTACAGTTAAATAATGTACTGCTTATTTTCTCAAACGTCTCTTTCCCTGTTCTTGCAGCGTTCGTAGTGGCAGGTAGTCCAATTACTTAGACTTTAGCCGCTGATATCTAGCACGTTTTTTTAAATAGTGGCTTTACTGTTACGTTTATTAATATAATTACTGTGGATGACGCGAATGTTATAATTTTTATTGTGTTTCTCCTCCCCTCTATTGATGCAACTTTACGAACGAATAACTATTGGATTGACTACCAAATTTTAATTTAATATAATAAAAGTTATTATCCTTTTTCTGTGATAATCGCTTATTCTGTCAGTTTAATTTCGGAAACAAATGTATACATTACCCGTTCCTTGCACATTAAATTATGTATACAAGTAGCCTGCAGTACTGTGAAGGAGCTTTCGGTGTACAGCCATTATTTTGGCCGCAGTTAACCTGGTTGATTCCCTCCTTTACCCTGTTACAGCGGCAATAAATAGCTTCCCCCCAGTCATCAGTGACCGACCCACACAACTGTCTGTCTGCCTCGGCAAGGCTATAAAAGTGTGTGAGTAATGTCCCGCCGTCTCGCTAAATACTGCGTAAACAGCGTGTTTCGAAAATACGTCATCTTCAAACGTAGGAATATTGTTTTATCCTTTATCAGTGTAGTACTTTAGATCGTTTAAAAATATGCAGTTTGCGCGCATCTCGAGATAATTTTCAGGGGATTTCATTGGAAAATGAGCTATTGGAATAGACAAATGTTTGTTTGTGTGTGTGTGTGTGTGTGTGTGTGTGTGTGTGTGTGTGTGCGCGCGCGCGCGTTAGCACGCTTACGTTCGCAATTTTTGTCCGATTTAGTCCAGCTGGCCAGCAACTGAGTTGCACTGAGCGGAGTGGACTACGCAATCAAAACGTAAACTATTATATTTAATGTAAGTGCGGCCACTGAAAGCGGAACAGATGAGTCAAGTGCCGTCGCACTCCGTTCAGTTGCGGCACTTACAATAAAAACAATAGGTGAGGTACTGAATGCGTAGGCCGCTCACCTTAATTGAAACGGCACAAAAATCGGTTTTGGTAATAGTTTGGACAAGTTCGTTAATCAGCAAATTTCGTTTAACAGTTTCAAAATGGTGGCCAGCTTCAAATATTTAAATAGTTCATGACTTTTTCTCTTAAATATTTCTGAAAATTTAATTTATTGGTGTCAGTGTTCATGTTTGTATTTTCAGTGATTTTTATGATGGTAATTACTTTTGTAAATTGGCCTCCCATCAGACCAGCGAAACAGTTGAGTGCAACTATTACTGTATTTAAAACTATTTTTGTACTATACAGTGTATAAAGAACGTAGGCCTTAAAAAATCGAAAGTTGACCCTGACAGCCTTCAGGTTTGCTTCGTTGTTTCATTTTTACTACTTTGTAGGTTAACTTGAGTTATGAATCTTCATAATATGATCAGAATTTGAATATTTTGAGAAAGTACTTATTCTGATATTTTTTGTATTATATGAAGTTTTTATAATATACTAGTTCACAGACAAAAACTTCACTGTACATGAGGAAACCATACCGGTTAAAAATTGAAGGAATTTCACTGTAAAAAAACATTCATTATGCAGACAATGATTCGTGAAGTTATATAACTCATTTACTGATCAATTTCTGAATATTCTAGTACGGGATTGAAATTAATAAATCGGTTTTAAGTTTGAATATTTCAATTAATTTTGGATTCCTATTTATCTGTCCGTCTATAGGTGTACAAATTGAGGAGTTTAAATTTCTATCGGACTAAATTTATTCTCAACTTACATGAAGCTGTAGACGCCGACTGCATTTCAAAAAAAAAAAAAAAAAAAAAAAACTGGTTAGTAAGTGAGATGTTATATGGTGATGTGGCCTTTTATCCAATCGATCGAGTAACATAGTCGTTCCTGTCTTAGAAACAAATACTCCGCTTTGAAATGGCTTGTTAAAGGTTAAAACAGGTTTTTTAATGTTTATTTCTGATTGTGTGATTGTTGCAACAAACATTTTTTCCATTATTAAGTCTAGAAAATTTTTACAGATTAATTAACTCTTTACCTCAATGTCATGAAAGCCAATAAATTTTTTACTAACTTATTTTTATTGGAAAATGTTTTATGGAGCAGCCATCGTGGTAAGCCGAGAACCGCAACTTTGAAATGAGCCCCGATCCTGACCTCTAGAACATTTTTTGAGGGGTCGTTAAAATTTGTGTGTGCGCATGAGCATATGATAGCATGATCACCATCACAATTTTAGTTCGATTTAATTCAGACGGCATTAAAGTAGTTAAAAAAGTAACAGCTTGGACAGGTTCGTTAACCTACAAAATTCTGTTAGCATTTTTCAGAATGGCGGTTATTTCAAATCTTTAAAAAAAATTAACTTTTTTGTCTGAAATAGTTTTAAAAAAATCTGATTTCGTCATCGTCATCTGAAGGAATAGACCAGCCTGTGTAAGGCATGACGTCACAACAGGTATAGGAAGTATGGCAAGATTGGAAAACAGTGAAGAGGTTGGTGAACTGAAACAGGAAGGAAAGTTTAATTAAAATACTGTAATTATTGAAATTAAGTTTAAACCTTAGACGAAGGGAGACAAGATGGGTCGGAATAAAGTTTTGTGAATGAATAATACATCGCAGCGCTATGCCCTTGAGTAAGGTCACGTCGAGTTGCCACCCACAATCAGCTGTTAATAAAAGACACACACGCGCGCCTTTCTTGCACTGCTCGTTGGTTCATCACATACACACGAGCTATTTTTAGCTTTGATTCTGTTTTCTTAAAGAAAGAAGTTTAAATATAATCTTTGTGTCACTGTGTTCGTGTACGTACTTTGCAAAAAACATTATCTGTAGAAAATGCATTGACAAAGTCGAGTACGTGGTGTTTTGTGGCAATAATTGAAATAGAAGTGTTTCGCCGACGTGATGAAAATATATTTTTAAAAAATTAACAACTTTTAATATCATGTAATATAACATTTCGATAGCATTACACGAAAGTTATATTTAGTACAAAATTATTTTGGTAATAGCTAGTACACGTTGGTTACATAACAATAAAATAAAAGTGAAATTTAAAATTTAGAAACTTAGAAGCTATTGTAAAACACGCCTGTTTAATTCCACTTGCATAATGAGTTCAGGACTTGAGTAGTGGAATGAATTCGTTTTGCTTTGGTTATCGCCGAGTGCTGCCGGTGTACACACAGTTCTAAAAACATCACTGGTCTTGTTGTTCACACCGAATATTAACCGAATTTACCGAGCGTAAAAAAGAGAAATAACTTTAACATGATAACCAAGATGTTATTGCTTTTGTTTTCCTTACTGCCAACACTACTTGTGCAAAAAATCTATTCTCGTTGTACGTTTGTATTGTTTGCTTAAAATCCAAGAACTATAAACGCTAGTCTGTATTTAAACACAGTACAGAGGCAGAACCGTGCGCGTATAAATAAACAAGCACTTCTAAACACAAAGACCAGTACAGCAGTAAATTTACACCCTTCTTGTGCATAATTCCAGTGGCTAACCATGCGCGAGGGGTTTATCGCGTTAATATTCCACGTAAAGCAACGCTAAGCCAAACACCTCCGCCGGTCACTGACTAAATATTTGCCGCTCTCGAGCGATATTGGACTGTTGATTTAAGTTGTCGTGCGATACCAAGCGTAAAGCTGTTTAAATTGTTAATACAGTACTGCAAATACAAGCACGTTTAAGACGTTGTGATTTTGAAAAGAACAAGTAAATGTATTCAGACGGAGCGGTGACCTGGCAGCGGTACAATTTATCAAAAGCCGATTTCCTTAATTAACGGTTACAATTTGTAACCATGTAACTAGTATAAGAGCAGTAGACCTCGCAGTATAGCTTAATTATTGATATAGCCTACAAAGCGCACGTTTAACCGGTAACCGTAATATTTGCGAAAAAATGTTACTGCACCAACGTTACTGGAAATTTCATACTTTTCTCTTACAGAAACAGTATAAAAATTATGATTTGATAAAATATAAAAATATAAAGAGTATAAAAGTGTAAATACAGACAAAATGATGGTATATCTTTCTGTTTAGCCGGTGTTATAGGAAGTAACGAGCTACTACAACCTCAACGTTGATCGTTAAGCCCGCCATCTTGAAATGGAAGTGAATGGGAAATTTGTTTTACATCTTTCTTCCTGGCTTTGTACAAGGTACCTTAGTGCCAAATTTCAAAACAATCGACCAATGCGTTTGATTAAAATTGCGTACACCCGTCATCATTAAACCAGGCCGTCATCTTGAAACAGAATTTAATGGGGAAAACCTTACGCGTACTTCATTTACGCTTTGTGCATGATAACTGCGTATCGTAACAAACACACAAACCAAATGCCGAACGGTCGAGTTGGAACAGAGACTTCCGATATACAATTTTTTTACCAATTTACCTATTTTTTCGTGAAATTATGTCATTCATTCAATTAACTAAAAACGGATACATCATTATCTGTAAAAATATGTTTTCAGGTTTGCTTAAACTTAAGTAATGTAAGGATATTTATAAATTGTAACACACGCGCGCGCGCGCGCGCACACACACACACACACACACACACACACACACACACACACACACACACACACACACACACTCACCTTCACGTATGGAAAAATGTGAAACCCATTGAAAACAGGTGTACATCCGTTCGACACAATTGTTTCTGGAAGAAACTAAATTGATTCTCCAAAATCGTATCTGGCATGTTCGAGGTTCTTCCCGCTTCAAGTCTGAAGGCGGAACCCAGTTTGTTTCGATAAAAAAACAGTTTATTACGTTAATATAAACTCCCCATAAGGGTGGTACTTGGTTCATAACTAAGAAAAACAGGAATCAACCTGGATCCAGGATAAGGGTGAACTGTGAGAGCGATTTCACCGCGTCGAGTCGCTTTAGATGTCGGTCTTTTAACTTTAAAACATTTTGTTTTTTGCTTATAAAAGCGAGAGTGGAAACAGTCCAATAAAATATTCCCTTTATTAACGATTTCATTTTGAAATTAAACTTTTTTTCTAACTGTAAAATCCCTTTCAGTGACCACCAGGCTGTTTATAGTAAATGATTCTGTACTTTCACACACTCACGTATATTTTACGTCATTTTGTTTACACGTTATTTTTCGAAAATTGTTTTTTATAATTCCAAAAAATATTAAAGTTGTACAAAAGCTGTTATAATTAAAAAAAGATGAGAAAGTAATAATAGGTAAAAGTCTTAAGATAATAGATAAAAATCTTTCTTGGGCTTGTATAATTAAACAAAATTCTTGAGAAGCATTTCCGTCAAGTCTGTTAATCCAAGGTAGTAGCATACTGCAGATGCGCCGGCTTCAAAGTATTCATTAAACAGCACTGGAGCTGTTAATTTGTCTAACAGTTGACTTTAATAAAGTGCGCGTGTTGCAAGCTTAATTAAAAACTGTTCAGCCAGTATCTGCGGACTTCCTGTTGTCGCTTAGTTTTCAAAATGCAAGTGGGACTACCTTACTGCAATTTACCCAACCTGAATTTATATTGTTTCAAAAATATGGTTATTCTTCCATATTCAACTTCCAGAATTCAAATTTCACCGTCACAATCAGCATTAAAATCTGCGTATTTTAAGATTTTAAACTTCAAATTACATTTAAATACAAAATTGAATCCTGACCGCTATTGGCGCTGATTAAGATGGCGAAACAATTATCGCTGATTACTTTGTTTATAACAAAAGAGTAATTAATTTTTAAAGATTTTAAATGGCCGCCATTTTGAAACTGTTAACGAATTTTACTGGTTTTAACGAACTTGTCCAAGCTATTATTACAATAGCTTTTGTGGCGCGCGCGCGCGCACACACACACACACACACACACACACACAAATTTTAACGACTTAATTAAAAAGTGATCTCAAAAAGTCAGGATCTGTACTCATGATAGTTGCTTCAAATTCAAAATCTCATTTTTTCATGAAAATTAGCTGAAAGTTATAGATAACATTTTTTTTTTTTTTTTTTTTTAAAAATATAATAAGCGTTAAAATCTTGTTTAATTATTCCTCAAAACCTCCTCGAACATTATTATTCATTAAAACAGCGAACATATCCTGAAGGCATTCAGAAGACGTTCGCCCAATTGCTGTTACTTAAAGATGTAAATTGTTTTAGAAATTTGCTTTGTCACTTTAGCGCGCCAGCTGTGTCTTCCGATTATCTTTCATACATTATTACGCTAAGCATTCCGATCGGTTTTGTACCAAAAATAAAGACCTGCTTTATTGAAACTACGTATATATAGGGGTACATACAGGTTCGTCAGAACACCAAGGAAGTCTCACGTCTCATACTTTTCCATGTAAGTCTTTACAATAAAATAAAACCGACTTAAAACCGATAAAAATGCTGTTAACAGAATTCCACGAGCAGGACAAAGTGTCTCCGTAAGAGTGCATCACAGTGCAGGCATAGGTGACAGAATAATTGTGCGTGATTATTCACAGTAACTAACGTGATTATTCACTAAGGCGAGTTTAAAATCACCACAAATGTAGCTGCGTCAACATTCGCTATGTTACAGTCAGGTCATTATTTGCATTTAATCGCTTTTCTTGTGTATCTTAAGACAGCAGATGTATCCCAAGTTTTTGCAGATATGAAACTGTTTTTTAAACAAGCCATGATGTCGCCATTTTCTTCGGTATTTCTTCACTGTTCTTTCCAATTTCTTTTCTAACCGGACGTGAGTTTTCTTCGTCATTTTCCCAACTGAATTCCATTCTCATATACGTACATACGGATTTGTCTACTTCGCTCTTAAAACAAAATATTACATACTTCATTTTGGGGTTTGGTCGACCAAGAAGATTGTTAACTTTTGTGATGCCAACTTTCCACAGTGTACTTCCACAGCCATTGCTCGACGAAGTAGTAAAGGAGTGAATTTTAACCGAGCCATCCTGGACGTCTTCAGTTTTTTAAGAAAGCCAGCGCAGTACACATTTGAATGAGCAGCCGAATGTCTTCATTTTCCTTATACTCACATGTCAATCCAATCTCGTGTACTTTTCTGAAATGTGTTCCCTGGTAGGCAAAACTCTAATTGCACTTACCCTTCAAAATGAACGTTGATGTTTCTTGATTTTCATTCTGGGAATGGTTACAGTACATGACGAAAAAAATCGAACATTCATAGCTTTCTTCTTGTTTTAAAATGGAGCAAACATATCTCGATACATATTAATTTCTATTTCAGTTCTTCTGTAATCAACATGGATGGTATAGAATTGGTCAAACTGTTTACAAATTTTAAATGTTCCATCCATAACGAAAATCTTGTTTGGACTCTGACATATTTCCTTTTTATGAACAAAAAATAATTCGTTCTTGTGAGACTTCGTCTGTTACAAGAAAATGGTCCATCTAAACCATTTCTTCGCCTGACGCAACTTCTCAAGATTTAGGCTCCTTCTTTGGTTCCACGTGCATTAACTCTCTATATGTGCTTCTCTGTCTGTGTTAGTTGGTGTGACATTTCTTTAAACAAAATTGTACAGTTCACTAGTTATCGTGGAGTTCTCCCAGTTCTTCTTTGTAGATACGCGTCCTCTTCTTTGCGACGCTGATGCTGTTCTTAACTTCTAATCTGGCTGTGTCGAGTATTAAAATATCAGTGGTAATTTTTTCCGTAAAACTTTTTACATTCCTCGGAATCTGCTTGATCAATCGTTTTGACATCGCCAAACAACTAACGCATCTTTGTTCCTTCTAAACTCCCTATAAGCTTATCCGTTATAAAGTATTGCAACGGCTAACTTTTGTTATTATTTAGGACTTACACTAAGAAAAAACTTACGGAAATTAATAAACTATATATTATATAAAACAGCAGACAGTATTAAAGAAAACAGGAATTTTACAAAACACTGAATAATATGACTTCTAAACTGCTGCTGAAGTGAATGGTAGGGAGAAATTATACGGGGTTAATTGCAATAGGAGATGACTCATTTTTATATGTCTGAATAACAGGCTATATTGTGTACCTGGTGTTTATTTACCATGTCAAAATACTTACTCTCCTTGTAAATTTGTTTTCAATTTGCACTTGTGCGCTTGCTTCTTACATTCTGTTTGTGCCCTGGTTTCGTACATTTTTTCGCAAGTTTATTTCGTATCTGTTCTTGAGCTTATTTCATACATTTCTGTTCGTGAGCTTAGTTCTTATATTACTGTTTGTCCGTTTATTTCGTACATTTTTTCGTAAGATTATTTCGTACATTTCTGTTCTTGAGCTTATTTCGTACATTTCTGTTCTTGAGCTTATTTCATACATTTCTGTTCGTGAGCTTGTTTCTTACATTCTGTTTGTGCCCTGGTTTCGTACATTTTTCGTAAGTTTATTTCGTACATTTCTGTTCGTGAGCTTATTTCGTACATTTCTGTTCGTGAGCTTATTTCATACATTTTTGTTCGTCCGCTTATTTCGTACATTTCTGTTTGTGAGCTTATTTCTTACATTCCTGTTTGTTCGTTTATTTCGTACATTTCTGTTTTTGAGCTTATTTCATACATTTCTGTTCGTGAGCTTATTTCGTACATTTCTGTTCGTGAGCTTATTTCGTACATTTCTGTTCTTGAGCTTATTTCATACATTTCTGTTCGTGAGCTTATTTCGTACATTTCTGTTTGTGAGCTTATTTCATACATTTCTGTTTGTGAGCTTATTTCTTACATTCCTGTTTGTCCGTTTATTTCGTACATTATGTTCGTTCGCTTATTCCGTACATTTCTGCTTGCGCGCTTATTCCGTAAATTTCTGTTTGTGCGCTTGTTTCATACATTTCTATTTGTGCGCTTATTCTGTACATTTCTGTTTGTGCGCTTATTCCGTACATTTCTGTTCGTGCGTTTCCTATTTCTTACACTCCAGTTCATTTGTTTATTTCGTACATTTCTGTTTGTACTATTATTTCGCCGTGCTCTTTATACATATAATCCACCGCACAACTTGTATGCGATTCAATTAAATAAACTTAGAGTGTGTTGGTGTATTTCTCTTAAATTTATCGTGAAAACGTTGTTTAATACAAGATAAGCCACGAGGGTATTTGGAGATAAGGCGAGGAACTGAGACCGTAGCTGAGCTGCGGTGGTTACACTTTATAACTTTATACTGGGACTTATATAGGTTACATACATTAACGTGCTTTATACGTTCAGTCTAATTACACAATTATGTTCACTTATACGTGCATAGCAGAACAGGTGCAAAAATATGGCACAAGTTCTCTATATTTAAACTGAATAATCGCGGCAAACAGCAGTATCGCTGACATGATAGAAGCGAATTTCCGAAAGTATTTTTTAAAATCTTACACTCTCGTTTTGAAACTATTTTCACCGTCATAAACATAACTAAAACCTGTTTATAGTAGCATTTTAAACTTTCAAATTGAATTAAAAATACAAAAAATGAACCCTGACTGCTGTCAAATTAAATTTCTTAATTTCAACGGATTTTAAAAATTCAAAATGCTAACTTATGCAGTTTTTAATAATTATTACAGTGGCGAAATCACATTTTCAATGATAAGACAAAAACGGTATTCTTAAAGATTTGAAATATCTTCCATTTTGAAACTGTTGTACAAAGTTTATTGGTTATTGAACGTGTCAAAATCGATTTTTATGACACGTTTGAATCAAATCGGATTAATTGTTAACTGGCTAATTGAAAGCCTATATGATTCAAAATAATTTCAAAATTGTTTATTGTAATTAATTATTAATGTAGTTATGTCTTTTACACAATAACACATGTACGTAGACCACAATTGTTTTGTACCTAAAAGTACAACAGTTTTATACTAAGCCTGGTTTTATACTAAGCATCCAACCTATCCAGTAGCCCTATTTCTGTTTTAAACTAAATAAATACAAAAACAAAATCTAATTCCGGAACCAGAAGTGAATGTTTCCTATTTATTTTACGACCAATCAAATTAAGCGACGTTTATCTTCGTTGATGTGCAGCAGTAAACTTCAATTTGTTTCAGAAATCTAACAATAACATTCCCCATTTACAGTAGAATAACAACCCTTATGAGAGATATGTGAACACTGGCTGCTGGTGGCATCTTGCAGCATAGTTCAACTACACTTAAACAGATAATAGTACTGTCTATTTTCTCAGGTGTTTTCATCTACGTCCTTGCAACATGCAGCGTTCGTAGCGGCACATAGTCCAATTACTTGGACTTTGGCCGCTAATATCGTGGTTATTGTGCTTCTAATAAGTTCATATTCAATGTCATTAGCAACGAAGTGACTTTTCTCTTCCATTACAGTACTTTATTTATTCTTTAACTACCAGACAACATGAAAAAAACTTCAAAAGATTGAAGGAAAAAAGTTGAACAACAAAAATTTTAAAATATAAAAAATAAAATAATGTAAAATTAAAAGAAATTTAAAAAACGCGCGCGCTCTCAGTAACAGTTACAATAATGGACTCGTATTAAAAAGTGATTATCGTGAAAAATACTTTATACGCAAGAAATCGAAAATCGGAATTATATATATATATATATATATATATATATATATATATATATATAATTATTTGAAGCAAATACAGTAAAACTTGGTGAAAAAAATGTATAATTGCTGCTCAAAGCTGTATTCATACTTAATGTAAATGTATTTTAAAATACAACATTGAATATAAGGGCCTATCACAAACGAACGCTTCGATAAGCGAAAATCAAACTAGGTTTAAAAATTGATTGTGGCATTAGCTTGCTTTTGTATCCCTCCATTCGAGTAATCCTGAGCGATTTAGGTTCAAATTAAATTTATATGGGCCCCATGAACTGCAAAATAAATACACTTTCAAGTTGATAGCAGTCAAATAATTAGAACAGGAGATTAGTGCGTCCGTTGAAATTATTGATAGGCAGACGAACATTGCAGGAAAATAGTTCGGATTTTGCCAAAAATAATTTTGTTTAGAGAAAGCTTTTTCAGCTAAATTACTTAATTTATGTTATTACGTTATTTACGTTATTGTTAATTGCGTAGCATTAATTAATGGTAGATATTGGTAAACATTTAAAATTACATCCGGACAAAGCTAATGTTCTACCCTCCAAGTGAAATTTGTGGCTAAAAATAAAAGTAATTTTTTTTTCTCGTGTCCTTAAACAGCCGTATTTAATTTTCCCCGTACAAATAAATCCAAACAGCGGTCACCACTGCTGTCGGGTTTTGTAGATTCAGTCTCACCAAGTGGGCCGCGCCCAAACAACCCCAATAATTCAACACAAACCCCGCCAGAGTCACTTCCGGGGCCGGATGTTTCCGGGATGTCCGTCGGACCCTTCCGCTACTTTAGACCAGATTTTGCTTCCTCCACGTCCAAAAATCGCTGCGGCAAGCAGTGCGGTTTTTTCTAATAATTTTTTTTTGCAAAAATTCCTCCAAAGTTACCTGATTTTAACTCTATAGATGGTTTTGTATTTTTATCTCAAGACTATTGAGTTATATATATATATATATATATATATATATATATATATATATATATATATATATATATATATATATATATATATATATATATATATATATATTTACCTAGATCCACCTATTGTAGTCCATCTATCAAAATACCATCAATTGTAGTCCATTTTTAAGCCCTATATATTTCTGAAGCCTGATGATAAATGATAATAACGGTTTGGGTCCAAGTACAAAATATACCTTTCAGTCTTGAATTTCTTTTTCACGAAAAAATATTCAAACAGTTTTTTGTAATTGCATCTGTCACCTCCCAATCAAATGTGGTCCACAACCATTGTCTGACACCAGGTATCAAAACACCCTTGAATGTGGTCCCAATCGCGTATCATTTTACATTTGATTGTGGGCCAGAGCGACAAGTAGTTATATACCCCAATTGTGGTCCGCCTGCAATGTTGCCAGATTTATTTTGTATATTGATGAAGGCCTGCTTAGCTTCCAATGCAACATTCGACTCTTTGCGTATGGGTTAGTAAAAATATTATTATTTATTATTCTGAAACATACGATCTCTTGTTGTTTCTTCACCATTTTTAGTAGTTTATTGACAACACTAACCCTAATAAAATTGTCCGAATGTATTTTTGTACATCAGCAACAGAATTACTTCTCAAAATGAATAATTTCAAGTAGGCTGGAAATGGCCATATTGTTAACAATTGATTTTGGCCAGTGAGCATCAAAATAGAAATGATGAAGATGCTTGGCTCAAGCTAATCGAGGCCGGAAAACGAAGTCAACCTAGTGGCATGTAATGTCGCTCCAGGAACAATAACCCGAAACTAATTATATGAAAAAAAACACGTAATGTAATGATATTTACAAGAAGTCTTTTGGAAATTGATTTAAAATAACCTAGGCTATTGATATTACTCGGTTACAGGCTAGTTTTTGAGGAAAATAGATAAATTAATAACATTTGATAATATTTGAAGGTAAATTGAAATAGATAAAATAACTATTTGGATAAAATAACTATAGGCCCTAATATAAATCAAAATTGGAAAGTAATAAATGAAGCCGAACTTGTTACCAAAAATAGGTTAATAACCTGCATGTATTGATTAGTATTTAATTAAAATTATTATTTAAATAAATTAAATTATTTATTTAATTATTTATTTAGTATTTAATTAGTAAACCTAATTTGCAATATTTGCAGGCATTTGCTAGGTATTGCAGTAACCTATAACTAGAAATATTTATAATAAATGAAAATAAACGATTAATTAAAACACAAAAACATATTCAACATATAACAATATACTTGTATTTTGTGACATGGTATTCAGTTCATTGGTAGTTCTGTGAACTGTAGGCCTCAATCAGTATGCCTCAAAACACAAACATTAGTTGTGTTGTTATGTAAACACCATCGACCTTTATTGTTTTTCAAGACATTAAAAAATTACCTAAAGTTATTAAAATTGTCATATTTAGAATACCTTCATGAAAACCTTTCGCTTGATACCCCATTTAATAGGTTTCAAATAAAAAAAAATATCCTGGCGCATATACTGGACCGCCAAGCAGCCATCGTGCATTTTTGAGCCTTCAATTTTTTTTAATGCGCATTGACTCATATTTTACTCAAGTTAAATTTCAAAGCCTAACAACTTTTTTAAAAAAAAATAATAACAAAAATTACGAAAATGCAAAAATGTTGTCACGATGTCCCTGACACGTTAAGGAGTCCAAAATATTACTGACCGTCATCATGCGGCTCATGGCACTGAAGTTTTTTAAATTTGGAATGTACTAATCAAGATCTTTGGTTTGAGACCCTAATTGATTGATTTCAATTTTAAAAATTTCAACCTATATTTTGGGCCGCTAAAATGAAATCTTACATTTATGAACCTTGATTTTTTTAAAATGTGTAGTAATTGATATTTTACTGAAGTAAAAAAAAATTCAAAGCTTAACAAAGCTTTGTAAAAGATTTAAAAATATAAAAACAAAACTGTCCTAATGGGTCTCCTGCACTCTAGAGGCACCAAATCTCTAATTTATTTGAATTTCAATGCTAACTAATTATTGAAAAGATGAAAAAATTAAAGAAAATACAAAAATATTAGTCATGGGGCATTTAGCGCTTCAAGGAGCTAACATTTGTTAAATTTGGATTGTACTAATCAAGACCTTTCGTTTTATACCCCACTTGATAAGTTTCAAAGAAAAGAAAAATATTTTCTGGCCCATAATTTGGATTATCAAGCAGCCGTTGTGCAATTTTGGGACTTACAATTTTTTATGTATGTAGTGGCTCATATTTTACTCAAGTACTTAATTTCAAAGCTCAACGACTATTTGTTAAGAAGATAAAAATAATTTACGAAAATCGCAAAAATGACCCCCATGGGACCCCTGGTGTACCAAGGGAGTCCAAAAACTAATCAAGAAATGCCCTTTATGTCATATACGTTTTTACCAAATTTCGTAAAAATCGGACAAAGTGTTCAAGAGTAATCACGTAACAAACAAACAAACCAAAAGCAAGATCATCGAGTTAAAATATAGACCTCATTTCCTTCCGTCAACAAATATATTCTGAAATTAAACTAAAATGGATCTATCCTATAAAGAAGTATTGAACAGCTGTGTTCTAGTACATCGAAAATCTAGCGTAAGAAGTAGTTTATCTATGAACTGGTATATTTTTAGTAAATTGATTTAAACGGGAAAAGTAATGTATCTATGTGATAGTTATAAAAGCTCTTGAAACGTCCTTACAGCATATAACAAACATATAAGAATTAAATCATATAAAAATTATGATGTTAATTATTACATTCAATCTACAAGCCTAAACTATAAAACCAGTGCTGGAAAGTAAAGTTAATAATCACACGTGTGTTAATAGATTGTATATCTTAATTGAAAAAGTGTCTTCATTTTTTTATCAGAAATGTGACAGCTGGAAAAAAATAACTTTGGTAAATTAAATATAGATGCAAATGCTTGAATTATCCCTGTTGGCTTAATAACAATTTGTCTATGGTCGTATATTTTTTCCTATTATTTATTTATTTACTGGTACAAATTTCCCATAGAAGGTAATAAATTACCTGTATACGGCACGGCACAGTTTAATATAAAACAATCATACATAGTTTATCTTAAAACTGAAACCAAAAAACTAAATCCAAACCAAATTCCAAGACGTACATTACCTTAGAAACCACAACCAATAACTTATTTCAATATATCTATATAATTCTTTCCAATTAATGACTATGGTAACGATGCATTTGGAAGCAGCCATTTTTTTCAATTTATTTTTAGTGTGTCCTTACTTACATTGAAATAGCTTTTAGGTCATTTGTTAGTCTATTAAAATACATAATAGCTGTGTTTATATTCTTTTTTACCAGGTTCTTTATATACAGTAGGTATTTGTATAGACTTATGCCTTGTAATACTGTTACTATTTATAAATTCCTTGCTTAAATTATAATAATTTCTTAACAACGCTGTCAAAATATAACTCTGATTTACGTTTAGTATATGTTTTTGAAATTCAGCATCATTACTTATTATTTTTAACATCCTTTTTTGTAAATTATATAATGGCAAGGAGAATTATAATATGCTCCCAGCCTATTATACCGTATGTGGCAATACTGTTGAAAAGCCCATAATATATTTTTAATATAGTTTTACTTGACATAATCTTTTTTAATTTAACAAACACATATGCCAAATACTTAGTTCTATTACGTAACTTAATTGTATGATCCATCCATTTCTTATATCTATTAAAGAAAACACCTAAATATTTAGTACTATGAACATTTAAAAAAATTATTATTTAAAAATATTCTTAGTGCTAGTGGTAATGTTGGTACACTATTTGCAAAAGTTACATATACAGTTGTTTGAATTATATATGCTTGATTTATCTCTTTTTTGACCAATAGCCTTGAATTATCACTGTTAGTCAGTATTAATAATAAATTTAATAATAGCTTAACCATATATCCTGATTTAGCTCTTGGTTACCTTCCGACCATATATGCTGTTTTAGCTGTTGGTAAATAAAATCGAATCTGACACAAATTAATTTCTCCAGTCGTACATGCTTATTTAGCTATTGATCACTGATATATTGTCAATCACTGATATAATCAATAGCTATTGATTACTGAATATATTACTTAATATAGATTTTTAATCAAATTAATTTTTCCGATCGTACATGCTGATTCAGCTGTTGGTCAGTAATAATAGAAAGTTTATTACTATTATTAACCTCTGGCTTAAAAGTTTTTTTAAAAATCCTATGACCGTACATGCGAGTTTTGCTGTTGGCCATATGAACCCATCTCAATAGTAAACAACCTAAATTTAAAAACGCCAACGAACCAGTAACCCGAGATTAAGAAGAAATATTTCAAATGAAAAATAATTCAAGAAATACAAATTTAATCTTAAACAACTTTATTAGTACAAATAACTTGAAACAAATATTAAATAAAACAAAATATATTATAAATTGACGTACAAAATGAGACAATAAAATAAAATAATAGTTCAGTACATCAATACATGAAATGTACCAAGCAGCTTTTCAAAATCAATAATTTTTCCACTTTTTAAGGAAAGGAATTTAAATTGTGTAAGTAACTGCAGAGGAATATCCTTTGCTGACTGCGTTTCTAAATTGTTCACGGGGATGCTGCTTAAGAGACTGGAGGAATGGGTTTTGAATAATGAAGTACTAACCGAATTTCAGGCTGGTTTTAGGAAGGGTTATAGTACTTGTGATAACATTTTCAGTCTTACAAATATTATTAGGTTGAAGGTAAAAGAAAAAGGTGAAAACTTTACTGTTGTTTGTGGACTTCAAGCTGGCGTTTAACTCTCCAGTCAGACAATATGTGTTCTATAAACTTTATTCTACGGGTGTTTGTAACAAATTTCTAGAAGTCTTGAAGACTGTAGTCTATATATGGATATCGAGACCAGAGTGTGGACCTGACAAACAGTTTTAGAACAGGGATATGTATTAACTCCTCTGATTTTTTCCCTTATATTTGAATGGCATACATTTTTGAAGCTTTCAGAAGGTGGTGTTCTTGTAGCAGGTGTTAAAATAAGATATTTATGCAGATGAGATATGATTGTGATAGCGGATCATCCGGGAGTATTGCAGGCTATGATTGATAATTTAGCGAAATAATGCAGGCTTTGGAGTTTGACATTGAACCTGTTTGAAACAAAAAAAGAATTTCATTAGGAAATTACCGAAATTCTTAATATACTTTATTAAAAATATTTTTAAAATTAATAAAAAAAATAATATATTTCAAATAATTTTTTTAAAACATTATTATTAAGTAATATTAAGAAACAATTTTATTGTTTTTCTAGGATAGAGTATGAGGGTAGGATAATTGAACTTTTGAATTGAATAGTAAAACATTTCGGCATCAACTTTAAAACAACATTCTTTGCTGTTCATTAACATTAGTGCTAAACCTTTCAAATTAGTTTTTTTAAATGAGCAAACAAATAAATTTCACTTACTTCACTTAGTAATTCAGATGGGCCTCCAGAATGGGTTTGTTGCATGCACTACAGAAATAGTTGAAATAGAAAATCCACTTTTATTTCTCCGACGGCAATCTGCAAGAAGTTCTGCACCTTTAAGAAAGAAAATTACAGTTGTTTCATTAGTCTCATAAATCTTACTGTCTACCATCTTAATGAAAAAAAATCTTCATGCTGATATGTTTTTATAAGATGCCAAAAATATTATCTCTCCTAAAACTTGTTGCTTAACAAGAGTATTTATTGATATCAAGAGTCCGAGCTGTGCTTATTTAGAGCATTTCCGAATGCCCTTATCGGCACAAACGCAACCTAAAGCCATTACACTTTAAGAAATGCTGAAGCCAGCTACTATCGCGTTGTGCGGCTTCGCAGAATCGCAGGAAGTAGGAAAGGTGCTGCATCAATCACATACTGGCATTCATACGTACACAAACACATACGATACGTGTGCCGAAACATGTCAGTGATATCCGTGTAACGGCCTACATTGACTAATCACTCATTAGTAATAGATTCTAATTATAACAAATGGATAATATCATTATTGTTATTATGACCAATCATTTTCTTAAAATTATAATTTTTGTCCTTAGGTATATTTATGTCATAGTAGGCCTAATGTGTAACCACTCGCAAACACACAAGCATCGCGAAATTAAAGCGAGGCCAATAAATGCAATAAGTGCGTCTTGGTTTTTTTTTTAATAATAATTTGATATGTTACAACCAATATTATATTTTTAAAACAAGAAATAAAACTCCTATATACACAAAGAATGAAACAATGTGATTCGGTAACAATGGTCTTAACGAGTTAATTGCTGGCATACAAAAAAAATCAGACTTTTCTTACTTTTTAATAGTCAAACAAAATATTACTACAAAACTTATAAAAAAACTCTGATTTTTTCTTAATAGTTAACCTTAAAACATATTCATATCTGTAAAATCCTACATTGCTATCCGATTAAAGTTACTTTTTAGGCAGTAGTAGCCTAGGCGAAGTTTTCTAAAAAAAACTAGATCAGGGAATGTAATTTCTCTCGTGAATTGATTAAAAAATAAAGGTATAAATTTAACAGAAATGATAAAATTTAAAACTACTTAGAAAAGATTTTTTACAGATATATGAATATCAGGCCATATCAATTTTACTTTTATTATTTTGGGTATTGTTTAGGCTATATTTTCATTTAATCTATTGAATGTTTAGAACATTCAGATTCTAAACCAATTTTGAATGAACTGGGCTAGTTAAAAACTTGTTTGAATTATTGAAATAAAAATAAATGTAATAAATAAATGTATTTGTACTGAATGCGGGCTATACAATTTGGTAAAACTGAATTTTCAATTAGCTTCAAACTGCACATTTTTGTGTAACAATTTAAATAATAATTTGTTAATAACTTTTAAATAACTTATGTAGCGACATTTTTAAAACTATAAAAGTGTATAGAAATTTATGCTACAAATTCTTTACAAGATATTTTATAAGCTGCGTATAACGAAAAATGTTGGCGTACATCGTATTTATTTAGTATGACTCGGCGTGATGTGTCTACAAACGACAACGTACGACTTTTTCAATCCAACTGTCATTTCTAATATTACAAGTCTTTGGTAATAAGTTTTATGAAAAAATAAGGAAGTGAGTTTTATTGTTAGCTAAGTTGATCACTGTATTACTACTAAGAATGAAACCGTAAAAACCATTGACTTGTAAAATACTGAAGGAGTGTTTGGTTTACTATAATACACAAATACCTTTAAACGATTAAATAAAACATTAATTAATACAAGTTTAATTAATTACCATCCCTGCAATCATTTTGAGCCAGTTTCATCTTTTTAAAGTATTTTCAAACACTTGTAGAACCATGTTTTACCGAATTGTATGAACTACATTCAGTTCTACCAGTTGTTAGGAAATTTGTAGGTTAAGTTAACCATTTTTTTACTTTTTGTTAAGGCTAGCTTAATAATTTTAGTTGTCTTGTTACCAACTGAACTTTGTAATTTTACGTTTAGGCCTACGTGACATACACTTGAAACTTATTCGAAATACTTGGGGGCTAAGCAAACGCCTGTGGTTTCAAAAAGCGCTAAAATGCTAAAACATGATGGTATTCATTTTAAATCACACTAATTCACTACAATAAAATAAAATTAAATTGCATTAAATTTAAATTTGAAATTGAATTAAATTAATTCATTACTATAAAATTTATTTTTATAATTTATTTATAAAAATATATTTTGGCAACCAAGTATCCAATAAAATAAACTTGATTGTTTGAAAGAAAAAATATAGGCCTACATTTTTGTGCTTTTTATGAACAATCTTAAAAAAGGAGGACCTTGAGGTCAAAAAATAGGAATTTTTATTCAAAAATAGATTATTTGGAATTGGAGGATCCAAAAATATAAAAAAAATATTGTATATATTATTTAGGCTTACTCTAAATTTAAACGTGGTTCTAGCGGAAATGACAGATTACTGTACGTGTGTACATTAGTTTTAATTTTGTCCATGTTATTACAAGTACACCACATAATATACCTAAAATATTTTAAAACTGTCAATAATGTGAGTGAAAAACCCAGATAACCATTAAAAACGTGAATTACATTTAGGATAAATAATTAGTAACTACGTGCATGACAATAATATCATAGTTAATAGTAAATATTTAAGCGAATCAAAATTATTTTGTATTTGATTAAAACATAAGAATAGTTAAATTTCAAACTTACCTGGTATCAACTGGAAAATTGAATTCACTCTCCTGTACATGGTAACTTCAAAAACACAGTCTGATCAGCACTGCTTGTCTTCATAGGCTACTATACAGAGAAGTAGTGGTCTAATGAAAGATAACACAGGCAAACTGGCAACGCCGGAAATAAGGAGCTAAATACCGCGAAAACTCCTGCAACGTCATGGGACCACAAATGACAGTGTTTTGACACCCCTAATGTGGTCCAGATTTGTAGTCCTCGTGGACCACAATAACAGGTAAAATGATACTCGCTAGGACCACAATCATGGGAGGTAGAAAACTATATATATATATATATATATATATATATATATATATATATATATATATATATATATATATATATAATGTTGAAATTCTTATTTGTAATGGTTAAAACACGTTATAAAAGATGTTGAAAATTTGGAGTGTATGTATGTGTGTGTGTGTGTGTGTGTGTGTGTGTGTGTGTGTGTGTGTGTGTGTGTGTGTGTGTGTGTGTGTGTGTGTGTGTGTGTATGTGTTCGTTTGTTTGTTTGTTTTGGTTCGATTTGGTTGAACCTGGTACAAAAATCGATTATGATAATAGCTTGGACAAGTTCGTTGACCTGGAAAATTAGTTAAGCAGTTTTAAAATGGTGGCCATTTCAAATGTTTTAAAAATGCATAACCTATTTTATCTGCTTTTGAAAATCAGATTTCATCGTCATAATCAGCGTTAGAAACTGCATTAAATTTTCAAAATCTGTTAAAATTACGAAATCTAAATGGACGGCAATCAGAGTTCTTTTCGTATTTTCAGTATTATTTGAACTTTTGAAATACTAATATTTACGCATTTTATTGCTGAACACGATGTTCAGATCAGAATTTGAAAAAGGGTGAGATAAAGAAAAATAATTTTGGAAATGCGCTTTTGTTACATAATCGAGAGAGCTGTGTCGTTGTTATTTCTTTTGGCATCTACATTTCGTTTTTCTATGTAAAAAAGATTTTTATCAACTTTTTTTTAAATCATAGTTTCTTCCTGTAACAATTTTGTGTCACGTTTACTAAAAGTATCGTCAAAGAAGCGTACGAGGCGATGTAGGCGTTATTGTCAAAAACGGTTTATTAGATTTCATTAGTTTTATTCCCTCTCCGAATTACTCTCAGACCGTAAATATCTTTTATTTGAAATTTGGTACACATGACTTGTGTTATAATTCTGCATACATTACCAACAGTTTTTTTTTCAAATGAGCCGATTGTGAGAAACGTTTTTCGATTTGTACATCGGTAACTTCCTAATTGGATTTTTCGCGGAAACAATGTGAGAAAGTATGTGCATTGTTTTCCCACCATTTTATTCTATTGACAAACCTGTTGTTAACGCCAATATGACGGTACGATTAGTTAAACGTAGCCTACACAAGGAAAGCTTAAGTATTTGTATAGAACGTATGTTACGTATTTTTACTACTGTATATACTTTTTGTATTATTTATATACAGTCAAATCTTTCTATAGCGGTATTGAAGGAACGTTTGTTTTTGCCGCTGTAATGAGATTTCCGCTATGGACAGAGCTCAACCAAAGCATATATAAAATGTGTTTTTTTTTAAGACATATTATAAACTATTTTAAAAAGTATTGAATGCAAAGAAACTATATGACGTACAATCTTTAAAAGAAATATTTATTATGAATAAAATAATATAATTGTGAGAAAAAGCAATACTTTGCTGAAATTACTGCAGAACAGCTCTTTCAATTCCTTCAAATTCTGGCTTTCCAATTTTCTTGATGCCTTTCATTGTAGGCCTTCTTTATTTTATTTCTATTTTCAATATCGTTCCAACAAGTTAAATTAAAATTTCAGCAAACATCTACTTTATCCACACCTTTCTCTAACTCTAACCTTTACATCTAACAATAACATTTTCTGTTTAGACGGCCAATACACTGTATTGTAAAATTATAAAAAAATAATGCACTGCTTCTAGAATGTACTAGTCACAAAACACTCGAACGACGTGTCGGCGTATTGCGAAATAGTGTAAAAATTAGGAAGTGTTCCCGTGTTTTGCCGCTATAGAGAGATTCCTGGAATTTTGTTTGTCTTTTATAGAGAGATTTTCGTTATTAAGAGATCAGAAATACAGAGATTTCACTGTATTAATTATTTCTATATACATACTTTTATTTTCTTCATACGACACTTGACTGTCTAATTATTTATTCTTATCAGTTCATAAAATTTTTCCAAAAGCACGTTTCGCAAAGATTTACTGTGCTCAAGTCTATCAAGTGCCTTATTAGTCCTGCAGCCCTTAGTCCAAGCACTCTTGCCTTCTCTCATTAGACCTGCCTTCGGGCTTCACTTTGCATTTATTGCAACGTAAACTATGCTTTGTATCGTACCATAACTTGATTACCCTTCGCCGATGAAATCGACTGGGCTTTTTGTTTGTTCATTGTGATGTGACTGTATTAATTCGGGCAATAAAATTCGTACACATTCATACGGAACGCAATTTTATTGCTTAATTTAGTTTTACAGTGGCGAACTCTGTTAGCGATATGACGAATTATTTGATTCGTTACGCAATTTCCTTGTGGCCTGGATTGTTACACAAACTTTTATCTCGTTTATGTAATGCAAATAAAACTATAATAATCGTGAAATTGGATTAAGAAAGTAAAAGTCATTCTGAAATCTATGGATTCCAATAGCCTTAACAATATTTTTTTCTAGTTTACGTAAAACGTTGTTTTGTATAAATGAGCGACAAGGCGAAACCAGGATTTTTAGAAAAGATGTAGATAAATAGACATTAATTTATTCCAGTACAATTAATTATCAATGCTTCTGAAGAGGTTAATTGTAACGGAACCGTCTATATAGATTTTGCTACATTTTTTATTTTAATAAACAGTCATCGAATGTAATCAATCGTATTAGGTATACAGCCATCATTATAAAAAGTATGCTCGATATTAGCGGATAAAGTCTAAGTAATTAGATTATCTGCCGCTACGAACGCTGCAAGCTGCAAAAACAAGGAGTAGAGACGTTTGTCAAAATATACAGTACTATTATCTGTTTAACTGTAGTTGAACTCTCTGCCGCAAGATGCCACCAGCATCGAGCGCTCACAAATCTCTAAGCCGAGCGGAGTGGAATGAAGATTAACGGCAACCAGGAGCGGAGTTCAGTAGGTTTAAAGAACGCGTTTGTATCTTTTAAATCCAAATATTTAGGCCTACTTTAACGGATTCTAGAAAACTACTATCTTTAAAAATCGTAACCTAGGTTACGAGACATAATAAGTTTAGAGGTGTGGTCAGCGTGCTGGGAGGAGCAGAGTCAGCTTCAATATAGAACCTATTCAGATTGGAAGCTACGCCGCTTGACTGCGCTCAGCTCAGTTACGCTTTCAGTGGTCGCACTTACATTAAAAACAGTGTATTTGGTTTTGAATGCGTAGGCTGCCCGCATTTCGTGACCACCCGAAGGTTTGTCATTCTAGTACGTATATATCCAGTGAAATAGGCCTTACACAATGCAGTGACAGATTTAATTGTAACGTACATTATAATCGGAAAATACTGTGTTCAGAGTTTATTTTGTGAATAACAGCCAGTCCGAAGTATCAAGTCGCAGGTTAGACATGCGCACCTCAAGGTCGTAGGTTCGAGACTGCAGTCACTTGTCACAAACTAATCCTTGCCGTCAACACCAATTCTTCACTTAATTACTGTAAATTATATATGTTAAGCAAGAAATAAGACATTATAAGCTAGATGACACTGAAACTCCGCAGGATTGAACCCGAGATCCCTTACTTATCGAGTTAACTGCGATTTGGTAACCAGCGGAGAAATTAAATTTATCCTAAAAGAAACATGGTTATTATTGTATTATAACTAGATATTTATATATTTAAAAATGGAAAATATTTAAAATATAATATTTAACGAAAAAGTAGAATGTTTATATTTTTTTAATAAATATTTTTAATAATATTTTTTTAATAAGCAAAACCACACAAATGATACAATTCACAATAAATCAAGTTTATATAAAAAATCATTTGTTGACACTGCAAATAATTTTTTTTTCAATGATCGAAAGTAAAAACTTTTTCTATTGCCTCGGAACAAAGCGAGAAGCTTCTTTCCACATCACATGAAGTAATTGGAAGACATTTAAACTTTGAAATGTCTGAAGGGCTTAAAAGCGTTTAATACTTCAAAATCTTAATTTTCTTCTTCTTTTCCTTCATCAAGTATCTGAAGAAACTTGTTACTGAACCGCAGTAGCCTGGATTTTTGTTTAATACCGCTTAAAATTTTCGGTTGATTTCATCTCCCATTTTACCTGAACATGATTTAAGCTCCAAGCAGAATGATGGTATTAGTACTATCAGTACAAGTACTTTCGCAAAACAGCTGATACTTTCGATAATATTGTTTCAACTAAGGATACGTTTATTACCTTCTCTAAGGCAAATAATATCCAGTAGAGTCTCGATTAACCGTCATTCTCAGGACCGTTGGGGTGACGGATAACAGAAACAGACCGGTACATTCGGAGATCGATAAAAATAACACACTGTACTATTTTAACTTACCACCTAGAATGTTTTATTATTATTATTTTGGGAAATGTATAAAACTCTTAAATTTCCTTTTTAACTCTAATTACGTATTATGCAAATTTTATGTACGGTACGTCTTTAATACAGTGTGTGACAAATATTCAAGTAACAGAGTACTCACGTGACTGTTACATGATCGACTTATACGCTGAATGGTATTATCATGAATAGTGACAGTATTTTTCTTTCAATAGAAATATTCATGCAATCTTTCGGAATTTGTTGACACTATTTGAAGTGTTATCTCATTCCACTAGTTGATAGGATCGTTTACTTTTCAATTATCAATGTTTGCTTAAGGTAGCAATTAGTGTCAGTTGCCGTCGCTTGTGCTGAAAATAAGCCGAGTCCAATTAGTGTTTTGTCTGAAAGGTTACTTATATTATTGATAACAATGCAAGACTGTAACTAATATACCTGACAGTTAATAGAAACAGAAGGTTAATCAAGGCTCGAATGCAATATAATTTATTAGTGGAGCCTTATATTTTGTTAATTGTTACAAGAATGTGAGCTAAACACTGTTTTCTCTCGTTAGCCTTCGGGCCTCGCTTTGCATTACTTGCAACTCATACGTTTTGTATCGCATGGTAACTCAATTATCCTACTCCGATGAAATCAGCTGACCTTTTTGTTTGTTGAACCGAGACCGTATTAATTCGAGCAGACAATAAAATTACACATTCATACGGGACGTAATTTTATTGCTTTTACGAGATTAATTAGTATTGTTTCATCTGTGTAGTGTGTATTCCGATTTGTGATTCAATTATTGATGCTTTTTATTAAGTTAAATATATCTGCGCTTGTGTTTTGAAAGTGTAAAAACACATAAACCAAATTCTTGTACGGAAAATATTAGGCCTACAGAACTAGTGTAAGGCTAAATTATTTTAATTATAAAATATTTTAAATCCAAATTTCTAACGTAAATAGTTAATAATGTTAACTATTTTTACCCGAATATTTGCAATACAATGTTTTCTTAAGTGTATATATATCGAAAATATCGAAAAAAAGCTGGCAAATACCGAACCAAACGGTCAAAATTCAGAAACAAATCATTATTAACTATTTGCATGACCAACAAAGGCATAAGTTATTAGAGTAAACAACCTGTTGCCTACGCCAGCCTGGACTATTTTAGTAAAACCCAATTTTTAATCGTTAAAACTTAAATCCACTGTATATTAAAGGTAGTCACAAAGGCCTTATTTATAGCCTATCCTGGTTTGGCTGTTAGGGTTATTCGGCTTCAGTTGTTTTTCCTTTATATAAATTGTATTCCTGGTGTATTACTTTTGCCTCTTTCTAATTAGACTTACGGTTTTCGCACACTACAAAAGTTAAGGTAAAAACTAATAACATGAATATGCCATCAGTTACTAATAATTTTTAATTACCCAACTTTAAATTATATTAAACTGATTGATTATGACTACCAATACAGAAGTAATAAAAGCGAGAGAAAGATTTTATACAAAAAAACACTGCACAATCTTTCAAATTTGATGACTACATACAACAAATGGTCCTAATTTCGCCTCAAAGACATCAAATTATTTTTTGCATATCGCAGTATTACTACCAACACCCGGTTCTAAAGCTGACAACCAGAAAACAACTTTAATTTCTCGGAATCGGTTAGTCAGATTTTATTAAAATTTTTGTCACAGAAGTTCTGATAGTAGTGTTACATGCTCTAGCCGCTGGTAACAGCACCTATCGTGTTCTCGCCATATTGGACCGAGCGGTCTCTGTGTGTAAGTGATAGCATGTATTTCTCTTTTTGTGAGTTTTCCTGTGCAAGAAGATAAATTTGGAGTTATGTAGCTCGTCTGAAGTTAAGTACAAAAATGTTTTTACAGCTTTTTTGGATGTACGGGTTGCTGTTCTTTATACTGTAAAGAGTAAATATGTCACGACCTGACGATACGCATGTAATAGTCATAGCGTCGAAGTGCAGCGTTCAGGTTGTATTCAGGACAAAGTTTAAAAATTTTAATTTTTGGGTTTGTTTTTTTGTAGAATGGAGAAAAACGTCAAAAGTGAGATGAAAATCACATGGAAGGCATAGATAAAGTCGGAATTCAACGAATAGTAAAAACAAAAAGAGAACTGAAGAAAATTAATCGCATTAAGAAAAAGGTGAAAAGAAAATAAGGATTTGAAGTGAAAAGGACAAAAATAAAATTCACAACAAATAAAGAACAGTAGGAGAATGTTAAGTCCTAAACCGAGGAAAACCTCTCAAAGCAAAAGCTAAATACTATTTGAAGTTTGACGAAGAGTTGCGAGAAGACGATAAATCGATTCATGTGTTATTTGCAACGAAACTCTTAGAGGACTGGATCCAGTGCAATACTTGCAAGGGATGGGTCAATGAAAACTATGCGGATCTTGACACCAGCGTTTATTACAAGACACCGATTCTTATTTAAAAAAAGCGTCATTGATTATTGTCATTAATCAAAATTAGCGTCATTGATTAAGAAAATGATTTTTCTTTACATAACATTATTGTAAATATCACTTCCTTTAATTTTTTTATAACCATGTGTACATATAGCAATAAAAAGTTGTTTGTAAAGTCAAAGACGGGCTTTTTTCAAACACAACACCATGTCCGATGCAAGCCTCCAGAAAACAGAAGGGTCAAAGAGTAAGGTTTATAAGGAATCAAAGAAAACCCAATAAAAGTGACTGTAAAGGAAATTAGTTTTTTAAGGTATTGAAATAACATGTTAAAATGTTCAACAGAGTACAAAATATTCAAATAGAACCATAAACAAATGTTATAAATTTGAAAAAGCTTAAGCGTGTTATACTACCTGACCTCCCTCCCCATATGTATTTTAATTCATAACTCGGGTCAGCTTACAAAATGTGAAACTAAAAAATGATAATATATGTTATTTCTCGATCAACATCCCTTTTTCTGAGCACATACTTTTTAAGCGGCTTCTGACATTGCAAAACGAGTTTGCGCTAAAACTTACTGTTTGTGGAAAATTTTAACATAAAAAACACTTAACTGTCGTAGGCAAAACGGCATCTTGGATGCGCATGCGCGTCGTCACAAATCAGACAATATTTTGTATATTTTACTAATCTAACTTATTAATCGCGAATACACAATACCATTAAAAATGCTTTTTTTGCATAACGTGCTTAGAACAATTTCAATATTTCCTTAAAAAAGTCACTAAACTTATAGGTTATGAGACCCTACTGACAGTCCCGTATCCTTGCCCTTCGTACAAGCACGGGACAAGCATTTCGAATACCAAGCACATACTTTGGACACTGTTTTACACAAATATATTTATGATTTCTCCTTCCATCGTGCATTTATCTATTTTTAATACATCATAATATACGAAGTACAATAAAAATGTTAAAATACAGTTAGATGTTATCAAGCATGATTTTTCAATTGACTAGAAAACAGAAGACCTTATAGAAGACCTATTAAAATTGCGTTTGCTATCACTATAAACAAGTCGCAGAGACAAACACTTCAAAGGGCAGGATTGTATTTACCAAATGCCGTCTTTACTCACGGACAATTGTATGTAGCCTTTTCAAGGGTAACTAAATCAACTAACATGTTTGTATGCATTAAAGAAAATGAGATATTTATTCAAAAGGCTTTGTTTACTTAAAACTTTCATAGTGCGAAATTTCGTACGGGAACCTTGTTTCGAGAATAAATCGAAAAACGAAACAAACGGTAACGACTGTCAGGGTCTTTTTCGACATAAAAACCGTTCATTCCAGTATCGTGTGCGTGCATTAACGGGCATTACCTCTGTGCGCAGTATGGCGTTTACAGGAATCTATTGACATCTCAAGATCGATTTTTTCACAATCACAATATTTCCGTATGTACTTCATATAGTAAAGTCGTTTTAATGCAGAAATAACAATAAGGTATAAGAATACCTTATGAACAATAAGAAATAACATCATAAGTAATATATAAAAAACATCAAGTAATACAATATTTCATTATTATAATTTTTGTGTAACAAATACGACAGAGTCTGTTATCCTGATACAAAAGACACTCAAGTTACTATTAAGCAAGTTACTACAAAACATCCTTGGATGGCAGTAATTGAATTATCTTTCTTTGGTTTTAGGCGTTTTATTGTAATTTCGTTTTATTATTCACAATGTAAATTTACATTTCTACCCTACCTTTACTGGCAAATAGTAATCTATATTTTAATATTAAATATGTTCTCCTCAACCCTTCGCGGGAAGTCCTAAAATCGCCTTGCCAGTATCTGTTACCCGTCCACCCCAAATGGAGTATACATTTAAATTGATAAAACACAGTAGTCGTGGAAATTTCTTCCTTGTAAAGAAAAAAGGTGGGCCCGATTGAGTTGGAGGAGAGTGAACGGAATAGGGACGACCAGAATGACAGAATAAAAATATTCCAGAACAAATTTTCCAACTTTCAATTAAATGGTTGGTTTTGAAGAAGTTTTTAGCACCCTTTTAGGTAACCTACTTCATGGTTTTCTTTAACCACTTAATCCAGTGCTCATATTTTATCAGCATTTTTTTGAAAATTCATAAATTGATTCATAATTTGGAAATTTAAAACTTTATCCATTCTATAAATATAAGATCTAATACATATTTAAAAAGTTTTACACTATGGTGATAGATAGATTTGAGTTATCCAATGCTCACCTAAAATGGCCGGTTTCGCGACAGCTGTTTTTTATATATTACTATTTCAGTTGAGGTTATGTCCGTTGCTGTTGTATACGATGCATATAATTAATAACAGATAAAGAACTATTAATTATATTTTTAATATTTATGTGTTTGATTGTAAAAGTAATACACACCACAAGGTGATAATTGTAATTAATTAAATAACAATTAGTTACAATTGTATTTATAATTACAATTAATTACATTACAATTACAGTTATGTTTTGATTAAAACATATTGGTAATAAAAGGAAGAATGCGTACGCGACTACGATGTACAACCAAGTTATGCCTATATTCCTTTATACATAGACATCTGAAATTTTTAATATAGGTGGTCGAAAATCTCGAAGCCGGATTTTAAAATTTCTAATTAGATTTTTAAATTGAATATTTTTGTTGAAAATTACACCTGGCGTTATCTAGCGTTTTTTCCTTTAACTATTTTAATTTAGAAACAAATAGAGAACAATTGTAATGTTTTCTCACGCGCAATATGTTTATATTATTTTCCCACAGTATACGCCGTCCAGTTACTGCTGGCAATTTTGTATGATGTGATAAAAAAAACTTCGGATTTAGTTGAAATTATTGTTTTCCGCCAGAGGTCGGGGGCTGGGATCAGAGTGTCCTACCTAATTCTACACATAAGATTCTCTTCCAGGTTAACGTATGCGCCGCCATTTTGTATTACAAAATTAGGTTAATTAATCCGCATCTAGTTTTGTTTGCGTTGTCAGGATTAAGACCAAACTCCGCACAACTTGACATACATAATAGAATCACTTGTAGGTTAGGTTAGGTTAAGGGTCGGTCGGCGTACATCAGCTCTCCACCCCTAACATAACTTCACTTAATATTATCAGGAAGGGCGAACTACCCTATGTCCATTTAGCAAGATGTTAGCTGCTATATTTTACCACTGCAACCCTTCGACCGGAATTTTCCAGCAAATTATTAAGGGTGGTGTGTTTAGATTTTAATAAGCTGTTTTGTTGGTTTAACGTTTGGTTAACTTTGTACAACGTATAATCAAATCGAATAAAAATAATAATTATAAATTTAAATAACTATCCAGTAAGCATTTCATTAACTTTCTCAAATGCAATTTTAAAACACATGGGGTGTGTAAAACTCTGTTCGGAAGGTACCAACTGATAGAAACGAAAATTTCACCAATTCCCCGAAACTGTCAATTCGTTCTTTCAACTCGACCGTGCGGCATTTGGTTAGTTACCTTGTTTTGGCCAAACTCAATGACCGATTGTTTTGAAATTTGGTAAGGAGGTACCTTGTATAACACCCGAAAAAGTGTGTGTAAAATGTTTCCCCATTTACTTCCGTTTCAGATATATCTGCAGTTGCTGTTATTTTCTGTAATACTGGTGGTACGGCAAAACCTATCAAAGTTTTGACCGCTTCATGAAAAGAGATTATATAAAATTTCCAATAAAGTTGTTCCAGTAACATTTTTCGTAAATATTACTGCTATCGGTTAAATAGCGTTGTCACGGAATGTTCTGTATATTAATGTACTGCGAGATGTACTGTTCTTTAAAGTACTAGTTTATAACTTAACTCAGTCTACCGTATTTGAAATAAAATACACTTCGACAATGATTGGTAAAACTAGAACACACCTGAAGATGATCATTGTTAATTTTAGTTGTTTTTCCAGTGTGTCCCAAAACCTTAAATGTTTAATTAAAATTAATTACACATACATGAATTCCCTTTTTCATTTTTTAAAGTTGTATATTGTAAATGTAAGTTTATATTGTATGCCAGTTACGCTAACGAGTGATTAGTGCTAATGGAAAGAGTAAATCTGACTATACTAACTGCAGTCTCGAACCTACGACCTTTACGATCACAGGCACTGCAGACCGATATCGACCATCGAGTTCTCTTTTGTTATAAATCTTCACTTATGATTTTATTTTGAGCAAAGTCTGATTAATTAGGCCGATTTTAAAGTTTTTGTCTATAGTTTCGATTTTTGAAAAGTAATTCTTTGTGAGAAAGTTTTTAATGTTTTTAAGCAGTTCTTTTTATAACCGATTAACAATAAATGAAACAAATCCATTGTAAGTTTGAACATGTCTTAAATTTTTCTACATATACCTACAGTAATTAACATTTTCTACTTTTCAACTTGTAGGGTGAGTAGCTCCTATGTACTTGTTAATTTGTAAGTGCCCTTAAAGTTTCTCAAACACTTACGAGAAAATAAAATAAAAAAAAAATTGCCAATATAACCCCAGAAAGTATGTAAATACACAACTACAAAACAGCTGTTATTCAGAATACTGTTGTGAGCACAGCTGATCATTATAATTAATACCTTAAGGAAACTTTCGAAAACATTAGAGACCAAAAGCTTTGAAGTCGCCTTCAATTATTTTTCAATTTATTAGTTTCTGAAAGTATTGTTTCAAATTCGATTCTACAGAATCATATATGAAGGCTAAGAGTAAAAACATTTACATTGTGACAGAGTAAAAGTTTCACAGCTTGCATTCATTCACAGAATTACAAACCATTTTTGTTTCCTAGTTGCAGTGAATTTTTAAACTTGTGTTTATTGACGCGTATAAACCATAGCAGCTGTGTATAAATAAGTTATCACACCGTTAATGCTTGTAACAACAGCTGTAAGTGTAGTTAGCAGAAAACCGGGTCCGAGAGGGAATATTTTCATGTTTAAGTTGGCAATAATTATCTCGGCGAAGTACGTTGTTTAAGCTCGACTGTGTTTATTTAAGGTCGGAATTTTAAAACTTTAATGTATTTTGTACTCGATGAAAATACACTACGATTATGAAAAAGTAACATTGAAATGAATGAAAACGTTTTAAAAAAATACAGTAGTTCTCTATTCTCTACGGATTAATGTTTAAAAAAATCCCAGACATTTTATAAATCCACGCTTTTTATGTGTTTTTGTTTTTAAAAAATTAACAGTGAGACTTACCTGTAGTTGTATGACCAACTTGAGTACGAGTCACAGTATGATTCTTTCTTTACGTGTGGCTTGAGCTACTGTGTACAGGGGATTTCTCTAAGCGCTAGAATGTTACTGAAGCATTCCGTCCTTCCTCCGACTGCCCATAAAGCACGGCTGCTGTCCTCCAAGTACCACTAGGACCAGATTCCCAGTCTCATAAGTCCGTTTTTCTTTTTCTGTCTTTAAAGAAGTGGTACCATCAAAAATTTTCCTTTTAGTTTGAACGGAAGAGAAACCCTCCGAGGAACTCCCATCCCTCTTTTCCTCAAGGAGTGTAATAATCCCAATAATCCGCATAAGCTATATTTACTTAAGATCCTATGTTTTGTTTTGGAATATTAAAGACGTCATTGTTTGTATCTTTGCCCTGACTCTTCCAAAGTGCCCAACTCCAGTGAGTTTAGAGTTTGTTGCCACGAGCATTGCTTTGTTTGCCAACTCTTCCAATTATAACATCGTGCACGATATTCATAACAATTTGAAATTTCCAGCTTACTAACCATAGCCTGATCATGAAATCTAATAAAAGACCTCGCAGAATCGAGTTTGTTTGTTAGTGTTCATGCCCAAAAATCTATATTACCGTGGCGAGTTTTATTTTCTGAATTACTTTTCAAATTTATGGATGAGTGACTCATTGTATTGCGGAAGATGGTAAGCAGAAACAAGTTGGTATTGCATAGTTAGTTTTGTTACAATGGAAATGTTATGTTATTGGTTTCCACCGATTAAGGACTTGAATGGCCTGATTCTCCAACCAGAGTTTTCGTATTATCTTATATTCTAAATGAATATGGGGAGCAAGAATGAAAATAAATTAGCTTGTAACATATGTATTAAATAATTCCACAGTTAGGTAATACAGTACTTATTCTCTTGAAATAAAATACACTTCGACAATGATTAGTAAAACTAGAACACACCTGAAGATGATCATTGTTAATTTTAGTTGTTTTTCCAGTGTGTCCCAAAACCGTAAATTAATTAAAATTAATTACACAGACATGAATTTTCTTTTTCATTTAGAAAATTATAATTCGTCTCACATAAATTATAATTCTATCCTCTTGCCCTCTCGTTGAAGAGGATAAATTAATTATCGAATTATAAATAATGCAATAAGTAATTTAATGATTAATACATACTTATTTATAATAAGAAGTTCTCGTTATGAAATTGATAACGATTGTTATTATATTGATTGTTTTTCTGATATATGTTTACATTTCATACTATACACATAGTAGAAGTAGGCTACTATTAGCCCTTCAAAATCTTCAAAACTAAAAAAGGTATACTCGAATGACACACTCGCAGCGCGGGGTATTGCTGATTTATTTGAATATTCCACCTTGACCTTATTCTGATTCAAACAAAAAACTTCATAATTTAAGGGGTTTTCTCTTTGAAAGATCTGACATCGTATTCATCGTGAAATGTTCGATATGTTTGTTACCTAAATATCCTATTCAGATTCAAGCGAAAAATTCCAAAAATTCCATTTTTCACTTCAAGGGCTCAAAAAGTCTAAGCACCTGAATTCCAATGGCGTAAAATTCAGCGCAAAATGTTTTTTTTTAAATTTGATACCCCACTCGAAATAATCGGTACTTAATTCCTTTGAAAATGTTCATCCCCCTATAATTTTCCTCTGTCTCTCGCAATTTTTCAGCAACAATGCTAAAAAACAATACGGTTTTGTTCCAGACAGTTTTGGTTTAATGCTATAACTTTGAAGTCAACCGATTGGATCATTTCTCTTGTCCTGCTTACAAATTTCGTGGAACAGGCGCAGACCGACAACTTTTTGGAAGTTGTTTAGAAATCAAACCTAAGCATATGTATAAAATAACTCATTTTGAGGAATTTTTAATGATTTAAGAATTTTGTTTAGTAAAAACGATATACTCTATCCTTGACTACGAAGTGTAACAATCAGTTGGCTCTAATAGGTCTATGGGTTTCTTTCTGTTCAACGTTATTGAGAAGGCAATCCGTGACAAACTCAGTGTTTTGCGTTACAGATTTGTAGTGGTGCAGTTTCAGACATCTTGAGTCGGAGGAAATACACGTTGAACACCTGTAAATATTTACCCGTTGAATATTTTTGACGTAGCGAAGCGAGGTCTCTGTTTCAATTCGACCGGTCGTCATTCGGTTTGTGTATTTGTTACGCAGTTTTGGCCAAACGCATTAACCGATTGTTTTGAAATTTGGTTTGAAGGTACCTTGAATTAAGTCCAAATGACTTATGCGTAAGACTTTTCACCACTTGCTCTTGTATAAAACCCAAATGTTGCATGTGTAACATTGTTTCCTATATACTTCCATTTCAATATGGCACCTCTCGACAATGAACAATGACGATGACGAGTGTACGCAATTTTAATCAAACGCATTGATCGATTATTTTGAAATTTGGTACCTTCGTATACAGACCGAAAAACTTGTAAGATTTTTGCCATTCACTTCCGTTTCATGATGGCGGGTTCTTAGTATGTAGTTGCTAGTTATGCCCTTTAATACTAGTCGAACGGCAAAACCTATCATATTTTGACCGCTTCACGGAAAAAGAGCTTAAAATTCCAAATAAAATTGGTTCAGTAATATTCTTTGTAAATATTGCGGTTGCCGGTTAAATTGGCGGAAAGTTATGAGCGCTTTGTTTATTAATGAAGAATACACTGCTTGGTATACTATTCTTTAAATAACTAATTTTACTAGATTCTTGTAATCTTGTAATTCGAACAATGTAGACCATTCACACACGTTGCTTTAATTACCAGAATTAGCATAAAGTAAAAAGTTAACCGCCCTTAAAAGCCAAAAACATGTTAAAAGTTTGTGTAACCGTTCCCATTACATTACATTGCTGTTTAGTTTAGCCAGAACTTTAGCGACACCAAAGTCTACACCACTAATAAATAAAGTTTTGCATCGTGATTAAATTTATAATCGTTGGAACGCGTTAATAATTTCATTGGTGTAATAAAGTTTTAGCGTTGCGGTAAAATAACAAGTACATCGGTAAAATAAAGTTTTTCTCGTGTTACGGCGGCATTGTGGGAAGTTATTAACGATACACGGGTTAAATAAAGTTTGTGCCGTTCAAACTTTGACCGCGTTACAAATTAATACAATTCCCAGGAAAACTATATCTGTATTTGTATTTCATTTGCATTAAGTATTTAACGATGCGGCAAACCTGGAAGTAAAACGCGGTGGGGGGGGTGTAATCTCGATGGGGAAACAATGCCGACGTGGGGGTGGGATACATTATTCTCTTTTGGCATTTGAGATGGACTTGTGTCATATTTTACACAGAAAGCGTACGGAATTTCGTGGGCATAGGGTTTTCTTCTGTCGTGTTCGCGTATAAACGGTAGGTTGCATTGTAATTTTATGTTCTACATTAACGTCTGAATGGAAAAATGATCGTTTCATTCAGTGTCTCGCTAACGTGATAACGAATTTCTTTTTATCTTATCATTTTCTTGAAAATTGATTTCACGATAATAATTTGGTTTATTTTACTATTGATTGGTTCCAAAATTAAAAAAATTATTACGAAAATGGATCAACTGGTTTAATTCACCAAACAGGCTTTAAAACCTTTCCTGCGATTTTTTTGGAAAATGACTGAACAGTAACAGGCAAACTCGGAACCTTGAAACGTGCACTGACTTGACCTCTTAGGTATTGTTATTTATTTTAGCAAATGCATAGACAGTTCGCGTTATTCAGCAAAATCTGTCAAGCTATTCCAAAATGACAATCATTCAAAATTGATTTTATCCTATACTGTATTTTCTTTTAAAATCTTCGACGTTGTAATCAGCGTTTAGGACTTGCAATAAAAGGTATATTAAACTTTGATATTCATTGAGATATTTTTAGGTTAGCATATTTCAACTTAAATATTCATTGAGGGTATTTTTAGGTTTGTATATTTAAACTTAAATATTCATTAAGGTATTTTTAGATTAATCTATTTAAACTTAACATTCATTGAGGTAGTTTTAGGTTAGTCTATTTAATCTTGCATATTCATTTAGGTATTTTTAGGTTAGTCCGTTTAAATTTAAATATTCATTTAGGTATTTTTAGGTTAGTCCGTTTAAATTTAAATATTCATTTAGGTATTTTTAGGTTAGTCTATTTAAACTTAAATATTCATTGAGGTATTTTTAGGTTAGTCTGTTTAAACGTAAATATTCATTGAGATATTTTCAAGGTAGTCTGTTTAAACGTAAATATTCATTGAGGTATTTTTAGGTTAGTCTATTTAATCTTGCATATACATTTAGGTATTTTTAGGTTAGTCCGTTTAAATTTAAATATTCATTTAGGTATTTTTAGGTTAGTCTATTTAAACTTAAATATTCATTGAGGTATTTTTAGGTTAGTCTGTTTAAACGTAAATATTCACTGAGATATTTTCAGGGTAGTCTGTTTAAACGTAAATATTCATTGAGGTATTTTTAGGTTAGTCTATTTAATCTTGCATATACATTTAGGTATTTTTAGGTTAGTCTGTTTAAATTTAAATATTCATTTAGGTATTTTTAGGTTAGTCTATTTAAACTTAAATATTCATTGAGGTATTTTTAGGTTAGTCTGTTTAAACGTAAATATTCATTGAGATATTTTCAAGGTAGTCTGTTTAAACGTAAATATTCATTGAGACATTTTTAGGTTAGTCTACCGTTTGCGCATAACGCTCGCAGGAAAACGACGCAGTAAAATTAAAACTTGAATCAGGATAGTTCGACACGCTTTCCTGCAAGTTATGCCTACACACTATGCACTCCTGTAATCTCCATCTACACAAGTAGAATGCAGAACGTGACTCCAACAATGTCTCCATCACTTACCCTCTCCACCACCCCCACCCTCTTCATGTTGGTCAGTGTCCTACCGCCATCTTGAAATTGAAGACGTTCAATATTTCCTCATTGTAAAAGTCGAATAAGTTCTTGTGGCGTGTGTGATTATTCCACAAAGAATAACCTGAACCAGATTTTTTTGGGTTGTAACCACTAATAAGGTTTTTGAAAATTGTTATTAAAAGTTTTTAACCGACAATATTTTGAGGAAATTATTTTTTTTTTTAATAAAACGTTTGTGGAATATCGACAAACCAAATTTACGTGATAAAATTTATCAAAATCTTTCAGTTCGTTTATTCATTCATGTGCCCACACATAGTGAAATAATTTTTTTCACGATCTCTATACTAGCTCTGATTTATTTAGCGAGAGAGTTATTCGTCATGGAAAAATAATTCCTAAAACATCGTATTTAAAACAAATATTCGCTGGCGTTCCGCAAGGTAGTATATTAGTTCAATGCTGTTACTTGTAATATCCCAGACATGTTCATTGTAAACTTTGTGCAATATTTACTGTTATATAAACATCTGTTTATGATATGTAATTTAACGTATTTTAAACAATGTTTTACAAGTAAGTGTGTAAATTTAAATTAACTTTAACTTGTATAAATTGTGTTTAGTAATTTCAAACTAAACAGTAAAACTCGGTTGTAAATAAAGCCGTTTGGAAAAAATATAATTTTAAATAAATATTTAAAAAAATAATTTAAAACAGATTCGTGAAAATCGTTAGAGTTGTATTGTTTTGGTTGTAATACGTCTGGATTAGTGATGAAAAAAAAACTTTACTGCTAATTGTAGAAATACGCAGCACGTAAAAGGTTAGCACTACAGTTACTTCAATTACAGCTTTAAATTGTAACACGTCTTTCATGTAATATTACGCTAAGCATCCCGATCGGTTTTGTTAAAAAAATAAGAATCTGCGTTATTGCAAATGCATATATGGCGTACGTACAGGTTCGTCAGAACACCGGGAAACTCTCAAGCCATTTTTACTTTTCCATTTTAAGGCTTTATAATACCGACTTAAAACAAATAAAACGTCTACAAACAAAATTCCGGTAGCAGTATAAAGTGTCTCTGTAAGAGTGCAGCACAGTGCAGGCGTAGGTGACAGAAATAATATTGTGTGTATACCAAAACAGCTGATTGTAAAAAAACGTTACTAAATTATTACTGTATCGAAGACTGAAGTAATTACTGACCGAATCAGTTTTGAAAATAGAATAGATAGGACAGTCTATGCCAGTTTTAATATATAAATGTTATTAAATAAAAGACTCTGATTTAAATAAAAAATAACACTAAATACTAACTTCACTTATAGATTACGATTTCAAAAAAAAAAAAAAAAAAAAAAGACAATCTCTTTTCCTTATCGTTCATGTACCAACAAGAAAAGTTATGATTGCCACGTATTTCATGGGTCAATACCCGAGTCTAACACGCACTTACAGTTACAACACTACACTTACGACTTTAACACTTTATTCACACTTACTTATAAATATAATATTATATTCAATGTTTCTTATTTCAAATTATATAAGAAGGAGCTTTAATAATATATATATATATATATATATATATATATATATATATATATATATATATATATACTTGTATTTTTTTATATTTCAAATTATACTTCATAATTTGTAAGAAGGGGCTTTAACAATGTTCAGCTTCTTGCTGTACATTGTAGTATATTATTCGTTTCTTTTTCCCATTAATTGTGAAAGTTCGCACGGGTCCACTAGTCTGATATAATTCAGTGAGGTTACAATTTGAAAGCTATTATTGAGAGACTAGTAAGTCAAAGAAAAATGGTTGACGGCTTATTTTAAAGATTTCGATCCCGAATTCCAGAGATATTTTTCTTATTTATCTCTATAGGACGAGCTGGAAAGGACCAAAGTTTCCTCCATAAGAAATGAATATGATAAATGATCAGCTGTTAGTAATAAGTTATAATATGAGTTTCCATGGTAACAGTTTATGATTTAACAAATAATTTAAACAAACAGGTGGGATTGGCCCAAGAAGTGCGTAGGGGTTTCCAGTTACTTTATAAATAGCCATGAACAAGGACGCATTCCGTGTGTTTTATTGGCAGCGGTAAATTGCTTTGTGTAGAGTCATTATTAATGGGATGCACGTGTGTACAGTTAGCGCGATTCCAAGTCAATAAACACAAATCCAAAGTGCCATTTTGCTTTTTCACGTACAAAAGACAAATCGCATAACTCCCGGAGTATTTAGACGATAAACGAGTCTGGCGAGGAAATATGACCTTGAGAATGTACAAATAAACCGAGCGAAACGAACCTATCTGAATGAATAACGAGCGGAACATGCGAGCTGTTATCTGGTGGTCTGCACTCGCCCCTTCATTCGGCCGCATAGGCCACACACATTACACTGTTAAGATAATACCGCTGTGTGTACCGTGTGGCTTTATATATTATACGTTGAGAGTTTTTTGAACTGCACTCATTTATTTAGCCGAGCGGGGGAGGGGTAAAGTGGATGTTTTCCGGCCGACTTTTCAAATTGATTTTAACACAAAGGTCTAAAATTTATGTGTTGCATCCACTTTAATATTTGTATAAGCACTTCTGCCACAATATGTTCATGAATGTTTAAATGAACGAATAGAAATCAGAAGTAGCTTAAGCTTGTAACAAAATGTATTTAAATTTTGATACACTGATTCGAGTTATTAATACATTATATGAGTGTAATACACGAATGTGTCGTCATAATGTAATGAGTATGATCATGATCATAGAAATGTTTTGGTGTGTGTGTGTGCGCGCACACACGCACTGAATTTTGGTAATAGCAAATTCTTTCCCAATTCATTAACTTATTAAGTTCATCATTAAACTTAATCTGTAATATAAATCATCAATTGTAGTTTCAAAAACAACGATTACCTACTAATCGAAGATTAAACTCTTATTAATTTAATGTCCCAAAATCTCTCAATTAAATATTTTAACCTTTACATTTTGTTTATGTTAATATTGTAAATTGTTGTATTACTGTTAGGCCTCATTTGCAATGAATTCATGAGTATAGAAAATTATATTAATAGTAGTTCAGATGGAAAATTAACAGAAGGGATTAGATTATTTAAGTGTTACAACTCTAATTGCATTTATTATTAGGTTCAGTAAAAAAGTTTACATTGAAAGAGTAATTTCAAAGTATTTTCCCCCACACTACTGCCGCTTTTTCCCAAAAATTAATAGTCTACAGTATTTACTCAAAAACTTATAGCTCAGTGTAAATAGTAACAGTGTAACTATGGAAACAAAAAGGTAAACAGTTGACATAACCTAAAAATTACATTCTGTCGATGACATGTTTGAAAACAGCCATCCCCCTCCAATTATCTTTCTTTAAAGTTAATGAGACGCTAATTAAAGATTAGGTAATCTTTGATGAATTACTTTCTAGAAACAGAATGCAAAATTTAATGTAACATTTATTATTGTAGTGTTAAAGAAATGTTTGATAAACCGGCTGTAAGTCAGATTATTACTAAATTATGATACTTTTTGGACGTGTGTATACACGTCAGCTAGACAACTTGCCTACCGTTATTATTCAAAATTGCAGTTGTATTTCTTCAACCCATATTTCCTACTCTCATGTTCATAAAAACTGATCAATGTATTTCTTTTGTTACAGAACCTCTCAACGTAACTTGTAATGCTACGAAAGCCAGACGCCCAGTAAGAAGGTAAGTGGGTAGGTGCAGTAATTAATATTTAAACAAGATTTGAATCTATGATAACGGAAACCAATGTCGTGACAAGGAACATTACACCGTGCTTTCAGAATACACGATTGTTTCGTTTACTCTTGTAATGGCTTTGATTTGCATACGGTGATTAGCTTCTTATCAATTTACATCTGGAATTTTTCGGAGTACAATTAAATTTGGTGATTTACGGTTGTAAGCTTATTATGTAGTATGTGTTTGTTTCATGTTTTTTTTTCACTGCAATATATGGCACAGCTGGACAGCTGATTATGCGATAGTTAAAAAAATAATTGTTAAAATGTAAACCTGATTTTTTTGTTTTGGTTTTGTAAAAAATAAGTTTTGCCTGGTGTAACAAATAATTTTAAGAATTTAATTTATAGGCTATTTATAATTTCTTTGTTTAGTACTAATTTTAGTTCCATATATCAGTTACAGAGTGCACTGATCATGTGTTATGGCTTCTAGTGTATTTTGGAGGTTGGAAAGATACTTTAAAAGCTAACCTAATGATATTTTTTAGATAAACCCGCCTTCAGGTTTTCTTTGGATATTTTTATTTTTTTGTCCAACATAAACGTAGAGCGACAGAAAAGTGGACGTTGGGAGTATCATTAAAGGATAACGTGACGAAGACGTGAAGATCTAAGATAACATATGTAGCGGAAAGAATAACGAATAATGATTTTAATAATTTAGACACGTAAGAATTTAATTTGTAGGCGATTTATAATTTCTTTGTTTAGTGCCAATATATTAGTTACAGAGTGCACTGATCAAGTGTTTTGGATTTTAGTGTATTTTGGAGGTTAAAAAAAAATTCTAAAAGCTAACCTAATGATATTTTGTTAGATGAACCCGCCTTCAGGTTTTCTTTGGATATTTTTATTTTTTGTCCCAAGATAAACTTAAGAGCGATGGAAAAGAGTACGTTGGGAGCATCATTAAAGGATTACCTGACGAAGACATTCGAAGAAGATCCGAGATAACAAATGTAACCGAAAGAATAATGAGATAGAAATGGAGCTGGGCGGGCTGCGTCGTTAGAGGATCTGATGATCGATGGACCCTTACAATAATCAAACGGAGGCTTTAAACAGACAAAAGAAATAGAAGTCCTAGTACCCGGTGATCTGACATCATAAGACTAGCGGGATAGAACTGGATCAGCAACTCAGAATCGGTTTAGATTGATGTACATATTGCATTATTTCAGACGTTGGACTACCTGAGGATGGCTGAAAATTATTTATGATGAATTTTTTTGAATAAAATTCAAACTTTTTTTAGTTGAATAAAATAGTAACTTCGAGATATGGGCTATAGTTTATTATTATTTTTCTTTGTTTGCGTTATACAAGTTTCCCAGACGTGTGGGACAGCCAGAAATATCCCCATACCGACCATCTCAAGATTTCTTTCGAATGTAACTGTGCTATTATAGCACACAAGTTCATACCATTTTATTACGTTTAGCACACTGCTGCATACGTTTTTCAAAACTCTGCTTCGGTTCTAAAGATATCGATAGTTAATGATCGATTGTAATATTTTCATGATCCCGTCCGTTATCCGTTATCAGGTCCCTTAAATCGAAGAAATGAATTTATTAAAATTTTTGCAAAGGTAGCGAAGGCGCTTCTTAGTTAAACCTATAATCAAAAGAATTACCAGGGATCAAACTTTGGGTGTGAGAAACACTGCCCTGTTGTGTGGAGAGTGGTCGACCAGAAACAGTAAGGTTCCGGACAAAGGGCAACTCGGAGATACCATGGAGATTACAGGGCATTGCGGTCCAGGACATCGTGTTTAGCTTATGCAAGAAGGAAGAGGAAACTATAGGGCACTTAATATGTGATTATGAGGTTCTTGCCAGAAGGATGCAAAGTATGTTTGGCTTGCAAGACTCCGAGGACCTACAGTTGGATGAGTTAGTGTTCATGCTAAAAGCCATTGAGGACACCAGTCTATTGAACTGGAAACCAAGAGGCTTACTTGTGCAAGAGGTTCTCTGTTTGCGATGTCAAGGGCACCCAATACTATAACCTCAAAAAAAAAAAAATCTAATCTAATGTGCATGATCTCTGACTGAACAACCTCTTTCAATCAAGCGCCTAATTCGCTTCGCCTTTGTTTCAACGTAAATTAAATTTCTTGTGTTGACGTGACAAATGCTATAACTTTCTCGGCGTCTCGCTAATTTACAGAGTTGGCAAAACTAAAAGTGAAACGTACAGATAACGTTACGTAGAAACCTTTCATATAGCGTCGCGTCCAAATTAGTTTTACTCTTGGAAAAGTCTTTGAGAAATAAAGTGAACTTGTGTAGGCGTGTAATTGTGTTGAACTGGCTAACTCAGTCATGGCTGTACTGCATCAGGAATAGCTGTTAACAGAACTCAGCTGACGCTTGGCGTTCTGATTTATAATTTCGTGCTTATTTAAAAAAGTTTTTTTGAGTTGCAAAATAAATGGTTTAGCATGGATCCAACTGTGCGCGCAAAATTATGTCGGAACTATCAACGGATTTTCATTGGAAAATTATCTATTCGAACGGCCATCATGGTAAGGACCCAGACCCGGGACCTTGAAATGAGAGCCTGTCCGTTCAAAAATAGTGGTTATTTCAAATCTTTAACAACGACATAAATTAAGATTTTGAATTTTCAAAATTCCCCCGAATATGATAGTGAAATCAAAATTTCGAAAAAGGGTAAAATAAACATTTTTGGAAATTCAGTTCTGTCATGTGGGCGTGCCGACTTAAAGCCGCACTTTTTGTCAAAAACTCTTAAAGCCTTAAATGTAGTACTAACTATTCAACAATAACCAAAAGTGGCTTCCAATATATATATATATATATATATATATATATATATATATATATATATATATATATATATATATATATATATATATTAACTCTGTAAATGTATATATATATATATATATATATATATATATATATATATATATATATATATATATATATAGAGAGAGAGAGAGAGAGAGAGAGACTATATAAATACATATACTAAATAATTAATGAGTAATAATTAATTACACTGATAGTTAAGAAATCGTTGTTTCCGGGAGTAAATCGAAAAACAATAAATTACACAAACATTCTTTTATTCCACTATATTCACAAAAAGTCAGGTTCAGAAACTGGACAAAACCAAAAAATCAGCTAGATTTTTTTATAATTAGTTCTTTCTAAAATTTTGGACATATGTGAAAATTGATGTCTCATATGAGTATATCAAATTTGATATGAAGAAAATTACTGGTCGAGAGTAAATTAGTAGTTCAAAGAACAGTTCGCAGTGTATTCTTAATTAAAGCTCGTATACAGAGCGCTCCACGACAGTGCTCGTAACTTATCTAGCCAATTTAACCGGTAACCTTAATATTTACGAAAAATGTTACTGGACCAACTGTGTTGAAATTTTATGATCTTTCTCCGCGAAGCGATCAAAATCACGATAGGTTTTGCCGTTCAGCCAGTATTACAGGAAATAACCAGCAACTGCACTCTCAACGTTGAATCATAACCCGCCATCTTGAAACGGAAGTGAATGAGAAAAAATCGTACACATTCGTCTTTCGGGGTTCTTAAAAGATACATAAGTGCCAAATTTCAAAACAGTCGGCCAGTGCGATTGATTAAAATTGCGTACACTCGTCATCGTTCAATCAAGAGGCTGCCATCTTGAAACGGAAGTAAACAAGAAAGAATGTTATACATACATCATTTGGTTATACTGTATCAGATATCTTCGTAACAAATTTTTAAAAAATCTGTCAGTGCCTTTTATCCAAATCTGCGCATACTTATTGTTAAATGAAAATCCACCATCTTGAAACAGAAATAAAAGGGTAAAACTTAACACATACGTCATTTGAGATGTCGAATTACAAAACAATTGGTCATGCGTTTGGCTAAAACTGCGTAACAAACAAAGCAACATACAAAACAAATCACGAACGTTCGAGTTGAAACAGAGAATTCGCCTCGCTCGGTCAATGAAAGACTGATGGTGGTGAAGGTTTGTTTTTAGTTTTTTCTGTTTACACCATATCCGTAATTTTGTTTGTCATATATATTACACTGACTTGTGGTATTTATGTTCGTGGTATTGAGCAAATCTGATGAAGTGGTGTTTTTACAAAAATTTTTATTGTCATCAACGTCAAATTTTAATACTAATTTAACAAAAGAATGATTGTATTTAACAGCTTTTAGTTTTTCAAAAACCGCTCAATGATTTGTGCAGGCTGTACTGTAATGAAACTGGCAGTTAAGCCCGGCCCTTAGCTTCAGATTTCAATGAAACAGTGAAACAGGTGTCCTAATCCAAGTTAAACACTTACCCAAGTACAATATAGACAATCCCTTACTATGATTTATCACCACACCCCTAACTTTGTCTACAACCCTTAACGTATTAATTACTTCACTTAACCTAATCTCGCTCAGAAAATCCATTACCGAAGTCGTTACGTAAATCGAAGCGATTTCTAAAATTGTACAAACACGGCAATAAAACGGCGATAAACAACTCGGAAAATTACCTTAATAAAACTTTAACGCCCGGGTCTGAAGAAACGTTAATTTTCGGTTCTTTGCTCGCTGCGAGGACAAGTTCGCGCAGTTTCAATCCAATCTCGCGTTTTTCTTTGAACCCCGACCCGCCCCGCTCCGTCCCCGGGTTCTTTTGAAATCGAAAGTTTACTGGCAACAAATAAATTGACTTCGGGGGTTTTCTTGAGGGTAAAGCGAAAATAGAAATCTTATTTACTGCGAATAAGACGGGCTTGTTTGGACAGATAGTGCTTTTAGTATTGTTACTGATGTTAGCGAAAATGTGGTATTGGAGCGGACATCATGGTAAGACCCAGACACGTTCAAAATCGTTTCAAAATTGTGGCATTTTCAAAGAATCCATCTTTGAACATTCATAACTTTTTGTTTTGAATATTTTTGAAAATCTGACATCAATATCGTAATCACTGTCAAAAACTGCGTAAATTAGCATTTTGAGTTTTTCATTTGACATCTGTTATTGTTCATTTTCGTATTTGAAATACTAAAATGCTAATACATAATGCTGTTTATGGTGGTGGACTCAGAGTTTCAAAAATAAAGTGAGATAAAGATAATTTGAACAAATTCACTTTCATCACGTCGGTTTCCGAGTTCGGATGAAACCATCCCTGTCGCTGTCTTAGTTAACATATTCGAACTTGTGAAAAATATTTCAAATTTTTCTACACTCCATTCGTTCGCTTGCGAGCCGATTTGTTTTTCCAAAATAACTATCGAAAGTATTAATTTATGCTTTAAAAGCTAAACATGTTTGAAAACAACTGGCAAAAGATAATTGAAAAACATGGTTACGTTATGACCTAATTTTAAAACTAGAATATCAGTAAGATACTTTTATTAAAGTTTGAGGTTACATTTTCGCTTTGAAAGTTTGTTAAGGCTGCGGTGGGGGGGGCTCATTATGAAACTGCAGCTTAATGATGCATGCACTTATTTTACCGACAAAAGACTGAGGGAAGACACAAAGAGCCAATCAGCAGAGAGACATTTTGATCCTGAAGTTTTGCTTAAAACATTTTACTTTCTGATTATATGACACGCTAGTTTCGTGGAAAAATTGATAGTTAGTTTTTAATGGATCCCTGACTCCAAGTCGTGTCCTTTTAATCCCATTGTCCGATTTATTGAACGCCTGTTTATATAAATATAATTTCACCATTCTTAGGTTCTGACAATTTGTTTACAAATATATATTTTTTTAATATCAAGCAATTTATATCTTGTTGAACTTATCAAAGTTCTATAAACATAACCGAGTAATCATATTATAATATCGAACGGCTTATGACCTTACTTAAAGTGTCTGTATATTAGATTAGTCAAAGGGTCAAGCGGTCTAAGTCACTAGGGGAAGACGAGCGGGTTCTCGAACTTCGTATCTGCCGTCGATTTTTCCGTGTAACCGTGTTTGCCAATCTGTGGAAGAGGGAGCGGCAAAGCCCACCATGAAGAGTTTTGTTATTTTAATATTATTTATTTTTTTATAACAGTACAAAGACTGGTAGAACTCGTAGTGTATCTTTATTAATACACAGAACGCTCCTAGACAGCCCTTGTAACCTTTTCCGCCAATTTAACCGGTGACTGTAATATTTACGTAATAATGTTAACCGGATCAACTGTATTGAAATTTTTATGCTTTTTCTCCATAAATCGGTCAAAATTATGATACGTCTTGCCGTTGATCCAGTATTACAGTAAGTAACTAGCGACTATGCTCTCAAGGTTGAATCAGAGCCCGCCCACATTGAAACGGAATTGAATCGAAAAAACCTTACAAATACAATGTCGTAGTTCGGACTTTATGCACGGTACCTTCATACCACATTTCACATCATTCGGTCAATACATTTTACCAAAACTGCGTACACTCGTCATCGTTAAATCAGATGCCGCCATCTTGAATCGGAAGTGAATCGAAAAAAATCGTACACATACGTCGTTCGGGCTTTATACACGGTACCTTCGTACCAAATTTCACACCAGTCGATCAGTGTACTTGACCAAAATTGCGTATATTCCTCTTCGTTAAATCAGAGACAGCCATATTGAAAGAGAATTAAATGGGAAAAATCTTAGATGTACGTTATTTGGACTTCATACAGGGTACCTTCGTACCAAATTTCACGTCAGTTGGTCAGTACATTTGACCAAAACGGGTACACTCATCATCGTTAAATCAGAGGCCGCCATCTTGAAACGGAATTAAATGAGGAAAATCTTCGTTCAGGCTTTATGGATTTCAAAACAATCGGTCAATACGTTTAGCCAAAACTGCGTAACAAACAAACAAACCAAATGCTCAAAGGTCGAGTTGAAACAGACATCTCGTTTCAGTCGGTCAATTATCGTATAACAAATATTACATTTTCATCTTCTTAAAAAAAGTTTACTCGGAATTAAGAAACTTTTTTTCCGGCAAAACCGTTAAGGTTATCATCGCCGGGAATTAAGAAAAGGTTAATTCACAGATAACATTCAGCATACAAAGAGTGCAGTTTTTAACAATTTGTTTAAAAATATGAATACCAATCTTAGTGAGTTACTCATATGTGCGTTTAAACTTTTCTTAATAACTCAGCATTATAGTCCTAATAAAACTAGAATCGAATAAAGTTGTAGACTATTTATAACACACAAACATTATTTATTCATTAGACAGTTATAAATTTGGTAACTCAGCGAAAAAACTAGAAATTATAAATAATTTCTGAAAATCTGTTCATCACCGTTCGTTCAAACGTTTTGTCGTCATATGAAGTGTCAAAAATGAAGTAAATATTCTAAACCTGAAATTAAATAATTTCACTATCTAGATTTAATAGAAAAAAATAAATATTGACCATTCGTTTGTTTTCGTTTTATCAGTTAATTTGTAGTTTTTTATCAACATTTCAGCAAAACCTGATGAATCGATTTTGAGAAATTTAGCCGTTTTTTATAGCTTTCAAACCTATATTCTGTGAAAATAGGTATGCAGTTTCCATCATTTTTATATATTACGAAAATTTTCATATGATTATATTAATTTTAAACAATCAAAGTTAGATGTAGCCATGATAAATTTCAACAAATTATCATTTGATATACTGTGTAACGTATTATATCTTTAGTACCTACGAGGTAACGATTTGTTGCGGTAATTTTTTAAAGTTAAAATAATTGCGGCGCGCAGCTGTCTCGCTTACGTGATGGAAGCGAATTTCCGAAAGTAATTTTTCATTTTACTCTATTTTTGAAACTCCGATCACACAATCATAATCAGCATATATCAGTACTTTTAACTTTCAAATCGCATCGAAAATATAAGAATGACGTCAAATTAAATTTCTTAATTACAACGAATATTGAAAGTTCAAAATGCCAATGTATGCAATTTTTAACGCTGATTACGACAGTGAAATCAGTTTTTTTTTAAAAAAACATTCAAAACGAAAAAATATGAAATTTTTCAAGATTTGAAATGACAGCCATTTTGAAACTCTTCACCCCTGAAAAAGTGATCTAGAAAACAGGATCATAGATCATTTCGAAGTCCCGGATCTGGGTTTTATTTTGATGGCCGTTCCAATTTTGGGAATTCGCTAAAATTGAATGGAAAAAAGTGAAACTGGTGATGTCAAAATTATTTTTTATGACTCTGATAGACTAGTGGGTCAAAATTTTTGAAATATTAAATAAAAAATCTGGAAAATTGTCATTTTTGTGATAAGAAACATTCATGTACTAGTTATTCAACTAAATGTTATTCAACTAGTTATGTTTTATTTGAAGTTTAAGGTAGTAGTGACCCTACATAAGTTATTTTTTACACTTTTTCTTTGTCGTTTCCAAGGAATATTTTTTTTATGATTTAGGCACATTAGCCTAGGCTTTGAGTTCAAACGATTTCGTTATGGGCATTAAGAGAGAGCAATGAGTTCATTCAGTGATAATAATTTTTGTTATTAAACATTCATTTCTTTAAAGTTAAAATTTTGATGGGTTTATTTGTTATTTAGATAAACATATTGATTTTTTTTCTCGTATATCCTTGCGTGATATGGATTAAACATCTATACACGACAAAATTATTAAAGGAAAAATAATTTAAAAGAAGTTTCTTTAGAGTACATATAGAAAATACGCTTTTTGCATATACCACCAAGGATGTTGAAGTATATAATGTGCTAATCCTGTAGTAAATCCATTCAGTTTTATTAAAAGTCGTAACTTCCACTTTTAATGCAAAGTTACCGTGACTGGAAAAAAACTGTACCGACATTTTAAAACTTTCTCTTTTCTTAAAGTGCCGTCGCCATTATAAAAGTTGCAATCCTAATGGCTATTCTCACTTTTGAACTTTGCGAAAAGTCTGGAATTATTATCGCTTTTAAAAACTTTTATTATTTCTGTTGAATGTAACTCTAAACGGAACTGTGGTTAACGCATTGTTATCAGCTGGAACAGGTGGGGGGGGCAAAGAGAAACACAAAATAAACCCTGACCTCAGTTTTACCAGCAAGTCCATCTTTTGGAACTGTTTTCCCTACCCTCAACATAAGAAAACGTCGAGTTTAATCATTGAATCGATTGTGTTATTGAAAAGTTTAGAGAGGGATATTTGTGTTTACAACAAAGTGTTGCCACACCTGTAACTTATATCAATATAAAACAGGTTGCAGCCTAAGTAACTTGCCCGGCTCGTGTGGACCGCGTGGCAGGGTTCGTATTTCACGTCTAAGAAACGTTATACTCTGGTCTTATACGGCCTCTACTCTGAAACCACTAAGCTAGAAGCCACAAACTGTGCCTACAGAGAGAAAGGGATGAGGGGGAGGTTTCTTCAAGAGATATGGAATTTGAATATTGAATCCACTATGAATATAACGTTACAGAAGTGGAAGTAGTTAAATGTACATCGAATAAAGCATTGGTTCGGATCTGGTTTTGCTTGTTCCTGTTTTAAGCGGAATTATCAAGTAATAATGTATAAACACTGGCACAAACTTTCTAATGCTTGTCTCTTTGCCTGTACAATCATTCTGAAAGCTGTCGCCTAATGTATGGCTCATATTTTTTGAATTAAATATATTAGTATTCATAACTGAAGTCAGTGTACCAAACTTTAAATTTAAAAAAATACTGTTATTTACTAAATAACAAAATGTGGTGTGTGTGTGTCGCGGTCAAGTTTATTTTTTTCTAAACAGCTTCCGGTCAGGTTTCATTGTCATTATATATATATATATATATATATATATATATATATATATATATATATATATATATACACACACACACACACACACACACACACATTTTGTTTTATTGATTGAAAAATGTACAGTTTTAGACAAATTAAAAAGTAAGACAGACAGGCGATGGTAAATGCTTTATATCTGACGAATATTTTTATTGGCATTGCACGTGACCTTTCATAATAGGCTATTGGTAAAAACATTCTTCCCTTTTTATGGCAAAACTGAATATAAATAACATTTTTTACAACAATGATTGTTATTATTCAATACAGCGAGGTAACATTTGAAAAAAATACCAAATTTTTATTGGTCAATAAACTATTGTTGTTTATTACACAGGCAGTGCGTGCGCGTGTGTATAAGTCTAATTTTACTGTAATAATCAGCGTTAAAATCTACGAAAATTAGCATTTGAAATTTCATTGGTGGATCGCTTTTTTCAGTGCAAAACTATTTGCGCATTAAAATGTTCGTTTAAGTGATACTATATTGTTGCTTCTAGGAAATTCTCTTGCAAAACGAGAGCGCTACAGCTGCGTGTTGCGATTATTGTTTAAAGATATTTCAGGTTGCATATTTCTGCTTGTTTCAGAAAATCACGTCCTAGTATTAATTCAGTGTTATTAACAAGTACAACCTTTATGCATTCCATAATATAGCTGTTTCTAAAGAAAACAGTTACCAGCTTGAACACATTACGCTGTTTAAACGCATTTGTCTTTGTTGGTAAAACTGTTCAATATGGAATCAGTAAACACGTTAAACGTAACTGTAAGTTTTTAATAAGTATTAAATATAATAAAAAAATGCAACGTTTTCAAACTATTTTGATATACGTTTACGAAACATAATCAATATTTTTTTTTTATTATTAAATATAGATAGGAATAATTAAACAAACGTCGTTTTGGATATCTGTTTTGTGGATTTCTTAGCAATTTTAATCTTTAACTTTAGAATGCAGTAAACCCTCGGTTTAACGGATTAAATGCAGTGAACCCTCAGTTTAACGGACGGACTGCAGTAAACCCTCGGTTTAAAGGACGAAATGTAGTAAAATCCTCGGTTTAAAGGACGGAATACAGTAAACCCTCGGTTTAACGGACGAAGTGTAGTAAAATCCTCGGTTTAACGGACGAAATGCAGTAAACGCTCGGTTTAACGGACGAAATGTGTAAAATCCTCGGTTTAACTGACGGAATGCAGTAAACCTTCGGTTTAACGGACGGAATGCAGTAAACCCTCGGTTTAACGGGCGGAATGCAGTAAACCCTCGGTTTAACGGACGAAATGCAGTAAACGCTCGGTTTAACGAACGAAGTATAGTAAAATCCTCGGTTTAACGGACGAAATGCAGTAAACGCTCGGTTTAACGGACGAAATGTAGTAAAGTCCTCGGTTTAACTGACGGAATGCAGTAAACCTTCGGTTTAACGGACGGAATGCAGTAAACCCTCGGTTTAACGGACGAAATGTAGTAAAATCCTCGGTTTAACTGACGGAATGCAATAAACCTTCGGTTTAACGGACGGAATGCAGTAAACCCTCGGTTTAACGGACGAAATGCAGTAAACGCTCGGTTTAACGGACGAAGTGTAGTAAAATCCTCGGTTTAACGGACGAAATGCAGTAAACGCTCGGTTTAACGGACGAAATGTAGTAAAATCCTCAGTTTAACTGACGGAATGCAGTAAACCTTCGGTTTAACGGACGGAATGCAGTAAACCCTCGGTTTAACGGACGAAATGTAGTAAAATCCTCGGTTTAACTGACGGAATGCAGTAAACCTTCGGTTTAACGGACGGAATGCAGTAAACCCTCGGTTTAACGGACGGAATGCAGTAAACCCTCGGTTTAACGGACGAAATGCAGTAAACGCTCGGTTTAACGGACGAAATGTAGTAAAATCCTCGGTTTAACTGACGGAATGCAGTAAACCTTCGGTTTAACGGACGGAATGCAGTAAACCCTCGGTTTAACGGACGGAATGTAGTAAAATCCTCGGTTTAACGGACGAAATGTAGTAAAATCCTCGGTTTAACGGACGGAATGCTCTTCTAGAAACCATCGTTACTAGAAATCCATTTAAATGTACTCTCAAGGGATCACCAGACAAAATTCTTTATCAGCCAGAGTCCCTATTTCAGTTACTTCACAACATTTCTGTTGACTTCTTCCGTCCCGCAAGTATCTGTATTGGACTTCTTAGAATGAGAGCTACTAAGTTGTTCTTCTCCCTTGTCAGGTCATCTCGTTCTGACTTCCACTTCTCGCATACAAACTGTGCTTGTAGAATGTCATCCTCACGTTGCCTGAAGCTATTGCAGTAAGGATTATCAACCTTCTTGAATCTATGAAGACACAACTTAAAGCATCCATGGCTTGTAAATACTTGCATTAAATAGAATCCCAATTCTATCCTTGGTTTCCGTTGATCCACATATCAAGGTTATAAACTAATTTGTAGGTCCACCTATTCTCTTACTTCAATTGGTCGTTTTATCTGTTTGCTTTTTAGCCTGATAGTTATTCTATTCCTAACAGCTGGATCCCCTTCAGCTCCCGATTCACTTCCCGTCTTTACTTGTGTAGGTCAGTGGTAGGCGTACTTTGCTAGAACGACGGCTGCACATTTTGAGACCGTGTGGTATGCTGCAACGATGGTATTTTGTCGCTGTTATTTCTTGAACATACTGTACTAAGTTTTAATAAACACAACAGTTTCACAAAATATTTTATTTATTGTTACAAATGAACAAACAAAACAAACACAATATAAAGCAGATAAAACAGTAATATTAATAAGCCAATCAGGGCCGTTACAGGTTCCGCCCTCATTTAACTGACAATTGGATCAGAAGCTATATACTCGTAGTTCGTTGAGTTTTTAGTACATTAATTTTAGTCGGATTTGATGTAAACTTGGCGCAGAAGTCGGTTTTGGTAATAGCTTTCGCATGTTCATTAAACTAGAACAAATTGTTTAATAGCTCCAAAATGGCGGCCATTGCAATCCATTAAAACTTCATAACATTTTTATCTCAATTTTTAAAAATTTGTTGAAATTGAATTTAGGTCTTCAAAGTCCATTTGCAGATTTCAATGCTGATTATGATGGTGAAATTCGGATTTCAAAAAATAGGGTAAAAATACTTTTTAAAACTCGCTTCTATCACGTCAGCTAGACAGCTGATTATTAGGTCATGATTATCGTGATTATTATCATTATTATTATTATCATTATTATCGTGATTATTAGGTCATGATTATTAGGTGATGATAAATAGGTCAATCATACTTCGTATATTGAGAAAGTATAACAAGTTCTTTCAGCCTTGATAATGTCTGTAACTTTATCAGTGAAATGAATTTGTAGCCTATGTAAGGTTACTTTTGGATTGTTTACCATTTTATCGGTGAAGCCCAAAATACAGCAGTGATGTCTAAACAAGTCTTACTTAAAGGAGTTGGGATTAATAAAAGGAGGCAGAGATGTAATTTCGGAATTGTTAAACCCTTCGAGTTCGACCCGCTCCAGTGCGTTTAAATGAGAAATGGGAAATTGGTTTTTGAAAAACCGGTCGATTCGCGTTGAAGAGGATATATTCGAGTGATAAAACATTCTGTACAGGAAGTAAATTAAGAAAGAAAGTAGTGATACAGTAGGCTGGGTTACGTTCACATATAGTTTGTAATTGTTTTTCTATTCTTATAGGCCTATATGTTTTCTGACTGTTGTTTAATCGAATCGTCGATACCACTTGAGTGGATTTATCTGTAGACAGTTTTATAATTGAAAAAAAATGTTTAGTAAAATACTCCAAGAAATTCATAATATTTTGATATTTTTAAAAATCGGCTTTAATGATTTTGAACATATCCTTAAGTACACTCACATGCCTTTCTTAAATTTGGCATTATTACAGCAATAAGTTTTGATAATGGAGGTAATCCGAAATGCGTAAACAAATAAATAACTGCGGCAAGCAAATAGAATCTTGACCGCCGTAAAATTAATTTTTTTATTTCAACGGATTTCAAAAATTTACAGCGCTAATGTATGCAGATTTTAACGCTGATTACGATGATTTAATCGGATTTTCAAAATTGTTCAAGACAAAAATGTTGTGAATTTTTTAATATTTAAAAAAGGCCGCCATTTTAAAAATATTAAACGAATTTTGCTGGTTAACGAACTTGTTCGAGCTGCTAACGAAATCTTTTTATGCCAAAAGCGGCGTACAATTGCGAACGTGAGCGTGCTAAAAAGCGCGCGCCCACGAGTATTGTGGGTCCGGACATAACTGCGTTACTTTTTGAACACCATGTAACTGTGTGATTTTATTAAAAAAGAATGGCTTTTGTTGTATAATAATTAGAATGCTCCAAAGCCTATAAAATTAATACCGTGATGCAATTTATCCGTATTTACCTTGGAGCAGTTTCCATTGGAAAATGAGCTATTAGAGTAGTTATCTTGGTAAGCCATTAGCCGGGACTTCGAGATGAGCGCAGATCCTGACCTATAGATTACGTTTTGAAGGGGGGGTCTTATCGTTTGTATGAAAATTTTTTTATAAGTTTTTTTACAAGTATTTTTCATAACTTGATACCGTTAAATTTAAGGTTGTGCTATAAAAAAATATGGATATTTTTTGGCTTAAAACAACTCACGTATATTTGGAGACGTGCTACTTAAAACTTTTAAAAATGTTAAGGAATCTGGGTTATTATAAATAGCTATTTTAGTATTTTAGTCAAAACACACGCACGTGTAACCGGAAGAAGCATTTTGAAACAAATTTTGGATTTATAAGTAACAAAATGTGCCTAATGCCCTACTGACCTTCATTTTGTCATATCGGATAGACTATTTAAAAAAAAAGATTAAAAAAATTTTTAAAAAATGTATTTTTCTTGAAACAAAATTTTAACTTTATAGCTAGTTGTAACTTTCACGCGATAGTATTGGTTAGGTTATTTTTCTTCGGTTTTTCGATAATTTCATTTGGAATTTATTATCACTCATAGTCATTAAATAACGCGTTAATTAATTAATTATTATTATTATTTGGACTTAAATGACCAAATTGTTGAATAAAATGTCTTCTGCAAGCGATAAAATCTTTAAAAGTCCAAAACAAAAAGTAGGCTAATAATTTTCTGATTGTTGTAAGGTGTGGCACACACTTAGCACGCACGTATAGGATATACGCTCCTGTGTGTGTGTGTGTGTGTGTGTGTGTTTTTTATTAGCACTCTTACGTTCGATTATGGTAATAGCTTGCATAAATTCATTACCCAACAAACTCCGAAATAGTAGTTTCAGAATGGCGACCATTTGAAGTCTTTAACGTCTCATAGATTCTCTCTTAATTTTTTGTTTTTTAATCTTGATCGGCCTTAAAAATGTTATACATTAGCATTTTTAATGTTCAGGATTTTGACGATTTTTACGGTTTTTAGTGTGCACTTTCCTATTTTCAATTTAATTTGAAATTTAAGATGCTTTTTTAATTCTGTTTGTGATGGGGAAATCAGAATTTCAAAACAAGGATCAGATAATACGACTATTCGAACTTGCGTACAAAATGTCAGTTATCTAGTTGTCGCTATTGTGATAGAAGCCTTGCGATAACTCTTTCAGCGGTTACTTCAGGTTTGTGGATAAATCGCATAAGTAAACGTAACAGCTTCTCCTTCGTAGCATATTTAAGACCAGAACTTGCAGTAATTATTCAGTGGATGTAAATAACCAGCAGCTGTAACTCACAAACCAAGAGTTTCTCACCCCAACGGATGGACGACTTGGTCAGATCCGCCCTCAGACTTTGCAACGATAAATATTAAACAACTCCTCAGTCACATCTGGAGCGAAAGGTCGATTCCTTGAATATTTCAAGTCAAGGTTATTGCTTATTCGTTCGCGGCGTTCAGAAATATTCTCCAAAGTGACAATTTTAGACAGTAAAGTAGTTGTAATGTTTAATATTGCAGTAGATGCAAGGAGCAGCAGAGGTCGAGATTTTATTTTAAAATTTCTTAGCTTTATCGTGACGTTTAATAAACGGAAAATATTCAATTTTAATGCCTTCGTGTGCATTTTACATTATTTAGAGTTCAGTTAAATCCACTAGATAGTGATGAACCCACAATGGACAGTTTATAGACAAGCAGTAACAGCAAGTCTCGAACTAACGTCCTTAAGGTGCATTGGTTTAGAGAAGCAGCAGACTGACCAGTGCCTTGGCCACATCGACCACCGAGCTCTTATAGGTACACATTGTTACACACTAGCCTAAAGAATATACATTGTTTATAGAAACAATATACGACTTTTTATATAAAAAGTTTTATTTTATTTAAATTGTCGGTAAAACGAAATTTTCAGAAAAAATGTACAATAATTTTTTGTTTTCACGTTGGTAAAACAGCTGCGATCCTGAATTATTAAATATAATCCGTTAAAAACACTTTACTTGAAAGTTTTTTGAAATTAAATTAAAATTCAGAAACGAAATTAGCGGGTAAACATCGTATTGTCGATAGCAATTTAAAAACGTAATCGATTCGGATGAGAATTATCCAGCAGATATCGAAAGGGAAAACAAAAATAGCCCCCAACTCTGCCCCGAGCGTCAGGAAGGCGGGGGTAGTTATTTTACGTGAAGCCAATCTGTGTAAAGAAAATTGAAATAAAATTGAATTAAAATTCTGAGCACCACACGGCCTGCTGTCCGGCGCTGTAATGTGATTTATGGTTAGGTTAGGTGAAGCAGCAACTTGGGTTTAATGGAAAAAACGAACCATTAATGAAGAGAAAGCAATGTTTCATTTCGTTTCTAGCGTTCATCGAACTGTATTTAAACTGTGCACATCCGCCCATTTATTGAAGTCAAAGAACAAGTTAAAAGAACTTTACTTAAATAAATTAATTTGTTATCTTGAATTTATCACAAAAAGTAGTAGTAAAATAATAACGACTGAGATTTAACAGTTTACAGATGAAACTAAAACAATGGTCTGAAAACTAATACTTTATAATTTATCTGATTTAATTTGTTTATTAATTAAAAGAACAACGCAATAAATTGCAGAAGGCTGATCACGTAACCACCACAAAATGTTCAAGGTTAAACACTAAGTAAAAAAAAAGTGTTTTTTTTAAATAAAATATATAAACTGCAGTAATTAAGTAACTAATTGTAACAATAAAATAAAATGTAAACAGTAAACCAGTATGACATAGACTAAGTTCACAACGCGACACATCAAGGAAAACTAGAATACTTTCGCGTATGAAAATGAATACTTTCTGTTTTAACGTCATATCCCCCATTGTAACTCACTATTGTGCCGTCAGTTAATAGTGGGGTAAGTCTTCGCTTCTGTCTGCGAAGACTTGTAAAGCAGATTGCGGTAAAATAGGAGCTGTAATGCTGCAATTGATAAGTTTTAAAATAGTATTTAAATTTAAAATAACGTCTTAATTTTATTTTTTATATTCGGAATAACTAGGAATAGGTGTAAATTTATATGGTTGAGCATCAGACATTTACGTTCATTGTTTTTCATCAATACTTTGGCTTCGCAGCTAGCCTAGCAAGCCAGTGCAGTGATAACATAAGATATATAGTAATAATCGCTCATTAGTTGTACGAAAATGTATTAGTTTCCATAATATTCTATAAACTAAAATATTAATGTTGAACGGACAAATTTATTTTGTTTCAGTTCAATTATTTCCCAACTGAAAGTCACAAAATACTAAAACTGGGAAAATCTACCGGAATTTTTTCAAACTGTTTTTTTAAAATTTGCTCATTCAGTTGGAATTATGTGTTAGTGCATCAAATTTGAAAAAAGACCGACGATGATCAAGAGTTTTTTTTTTTGGATTATGCGTGAAGTACGCACACACTGTTTGTCAGATACTCCCGTATGTGAAGGTACATGCAGGCCAAAGTTAGAGTAGCAAATATGGAATTTTCGTTTAGAAAGTGAAAAAGGCGAACGAAAAGTCCCCCCCTCTCTCTAAAACATGGTAGTTAAGTAATAATAATTACTAGTGGGTTCAGTTATTTCACAGTTAATGGGGAAAAGAAACTAATATACAACCGTGTATAGCAAGAAGTTATTGGTTGTTTTAAACTTTTTAGATAAGTTAATTTTTAAGTTCTTAGTCATTATATTTACGTTATACAATGCAATACGCCTGCTTTGTTCTACTTTCCTATTTAAAACTATCCCTAACCTATAAATTTAATGACTGAATTGTAACTTATTGATATTTTACAAATGAAACCCACTATAACGAGATTTTACATTACATACATACATAAGGTTACAGTAATTACTGTTTACTAAACGCAGAGTCTTTTATTTAGTAACATTTACATATTAGAACTGGTATAGATTGTCTTAAGGATTCTATTTTCAGAACTGATTCGATATTTAAGTCCTGAATACAGTAATCATTTAAATATTACCTTCAACAATGGTTTTTTTAGCAGTAAGCTGTTTTCGTACACACACAATTATTTGCCACCTACGCTTACATTGTGCTGCACTCTCATGGGGAACACTGAAATTTTGTTTACAGATATCAGTTTTATTTTATTGTAGAGTCTTAAAATGGAAAAGTATGAGCGTGAGAGTTCCATGGTGTCCTGATGAACCTGTAGGTCCGCCGTATATGTAGTTTCAATAGAGCAGGTCCTTATTTTTGGTACAAAATCGATCGGAACGCTTAGTGTAATAATATATGAAAGATGTTAGTGAAATCTGTCCATTGTCCACCAGATGTTTTTGTGGAACGATCGTCGTACTTCAAACGAGGCACTTGCATTGCCACGTTCAACAAGTACAGTGTTGCAAATAATAGGGGCCGCCCCTGTTAGCATAATAGGGGCGTAATTTGTCGCATCTCAATGCTTTAAAATTTGTGTTATTTCCGTTATATGTAGAGAACACTGTGTGAATTTGTAAATGACGATTTTTGCATTTCAATGATAATTATTGTTGTCTAATTTGACGAGTATCTGTTTATTTGTGCAGTTTTTACAAACTTAAACCGAATAAAACCATGTTGAATGAACTAAGTCAATTTTAATGGTTTTACTCTTAGTTATGGTGTAAGTAAAAACTTAATGGCTGAAAGAAGCTGTATCGTTGACGTGACGGGACGAATTTCCAACATTTTAAATTTTGATTTCACTATCATAATCTGCAGTAAAATCTTCTAATGCAAACATTTGAAACTTTACCGGTACATTGAAAATAAGAAAATATTTATGCTGTAAATTTAAATTATTACAACAAATTTTGAAATTATATAATGTTAATTTATACAGTTTGTAACGCTGATTACGATGGTAGAGTCAGATTTTTTTTAATGTAAGGCAAAAGGGAATTTTTAAAGACTGAACCGCCATTTTGAAACTGTTGCACATGTTTTACTGGGTAACGAACTTGTTCAGGTTGTTATTAAAATCGATTACCAAGTTTGAATAAAATCGGAACAAAATTGGATACATGACTTGTGCGTGTGTGTGTATTAAAATAATCGTGATAAAATAGAATTTTAACATTTTTAAAATTTTGATTTCACCATCACTTGAAGTTGATTTTAAACTTACAAATTACTTTGACAATACGAAAATGAACCTTGACCGCCATCAAGAAACTTTCAAGCGGTTTTAAAAATTCAAAGTGCTGATCAGTGCAGTTTTTAACGCCGATTGCGATGCTGAAATCGTGATTTTCAAAAACATTTAAGACAGGAAAGTTATACATTTTTAAAGATTTTTGAATAACCACCATTTTGAAACTGTTAAACTAATTTCGCTGGTTAACGAACTTGTCTGATCTATTAGCCTACCACAACCGATTTTTGTGCCAAGTTTGAATAAAATCTGACAAAAACTTCGAAAGTGATCTTGCTCAACACACACACACACACACACACACACACACACACACACACACACACACACACACACACACACACACACACAAGTCATTTTCCAATACAGATTCGCTAAATAAAATTACGGAATGAATTAAACTTTGGGATCAATAACAAATACCATCACTGATGCGAAAACAATGGTAATATTGTTTAAAATCGTTTGAGCTGTTTGTGACTGCATTTCCACACGATACTGATAAGTTAAGCCAAACTAATACCAGGTTAGGAAAACAGTGTCTGCCTGCCAAAGCACGATTAGTTGTGTACAAAATTGTTGCTGGATTGTCAATCTGAGCTTAAGCAATGCACGTCCCGACTTGTCAGGGCAACACTCCCCAGGAGCTTCCATAAACATGAACACTCACGTTGTCTGTCTGTCGGCGTCAACGTATCACTCACTGTAAGGTATAGAGGTTCAGACGGAATAGTTAAATTTAAAATTATTATTCCGGTTGTGTATACGGTTTTCGCAATAATGGGAGTGAGTGGGCATGAAACACTCACGACCCTCGGAATTTCTTTGTCAATTGGGTTAACTTATATCTTAATTAACGAATTCACTGGAAAATTAGCTATTGGTGCGGCCATCAAGGTAAGACCCAGACCGGGACCATGAAACGAGCACCGATCCTGATCTTCAGATAACTTTTTAGTAGCAATTTTTTTTATAAATATTAATGTCTGTGCGCGCATCACCGCCAAGAAAATTCTTAAACAGTCATAATGCTAATTCATGCAGTTTTTACGCTGGTATTACGTTGTTGAAATCAGATTTTCAAAAAAGACATCTAAGGCAAAAACGATATGACTTTTTAAATATTTGAAATTTCCGCCTTTTTTTGAAACTGTTCCGCGAATTTCTCTGGGTAACGAACTTGTTTGAACTACTTCTATAATCGATTTTTGTGCCTAATTTGAATCAAATCAGCCCAAAATTAAGAATGTGAGCTTGCCGAAACACGCGCGCGCGCGCACTCACACACACATACACACACATTTTAACTGCCGCTAAAAAGTGATCTACAAGTCAGGGGTCGCTATTCATTTTAAGGTCATGGGTTTCGGTCTTACCATGATAACTGCTCTTTTTTCCAGTGGAAAATCTCTAATAACGTTGGTCCAATAACTGTTAATGTTACCGGTTAAGTTGGAGGCAAAGGTGGCCAATTAAAAATATATTGCGAGGCCTTACAAATACAAATATTAATGGTACTTAAAACGTATTACAAGTATCACGATCGGAACCCATTTCGTGGATTGTACCACGATAACAGATACTAACATTCGGTAACACATTACTCAAGATCTGTCCGTTTGATGTTCAATATCACGCGATAACTGAAAACGCGCTCGCGCATGTCTGGAATTATTATCGTGCAAATCGACAATTCAAACATTTCAAGCCTAAATTGTCTCCTCGATAAATCTTCAGAAAAAAACATTCGTTCTGATCCAACACCTGCTTATTCCCAATAGGATGAACTCATTGTATCGGGCGTCAATGCAGGCAGGCAGGACTGGCGGGCCAAATACATTTCAACCCCTGGACGGATAAATAATTATACGCTGGAACTGTTAAATCCAGATCACGTTTTTACGTGATCCGACCCAAGGATTAGTTAATTTGATAAGCTAAAATATCAGTATGAAGTAGGGCGGGTGTTTGGCAGACATTGTTATTAAAATCGGTTTTGTATTTTAACAGATGTCTTACAAAAATTCTGACGGATTAAATAAGTTAAAAATTTTATTTAATAATTAAAATTATTAAATTTTAATTTAATAAAAAAACGGATGCTTTGAACAAAGTGAAATTCAAATAACTTTTAATTTATACAGGGTGTTTCCAAATTTCAGAATATATTTCTTTAGTTCAAAATAAGTAAAAACGATCCTATGAACATTTGTTCTAAAATGCATTTTATATCTGTCAATTTAGTACTAGTAGTTCAAAGCACCAGTAGACCTCGCCGTATATTCTTAATTGCTTGGCCGCTGCCGTACGATGGCGCTCTGACGCGCTCCTAAGTTTTCCACTAATTTACACGGTAACCGTAATAATATTTAGGAAAAATATTACTGGGCAACCTATATTCGAAATTTTAGTCCTCTATGAAGCGGTCAAAGTTGTGATAGGTCTTGCCGTTCAACCAGTATAACAGGAAACGGCATGCAACTACACTCGTTATCCTTCTTTAAACCAGAAGCCGCCGACTTGAAATGGCTTCTGTCTTCTTGAAATGGCCCATTGAGTGAATGGGAAAACGTCTTACACATACGTCGTTCGGGCTTTATACAAGGTATTATCGTACCAAATTTCAAAACAATCGTTCCGTGCGTTTTGCCAAAACTACGTACATTCTTCATCGTTAAACTAGAGGCCGCCTACTTGAAACGGAAGAGAATGGAAAACAATCTTGCTCGTACATCTTTCGGGCTTTATACAAGGTACTTTTTTACCAAATTTCAAAACAATCGATCAGTGCGTTTTGCCAAAACTGCCACATCTTGAAACGGAAGTGAGTGGGAAAAATTCTTTTACATATATCGTTCGTGCTTTATACAAAGTACAATTTTACAAAATTTCAAAAAAGTGTCAGTACGTTTGGACCAAAACTGCGTAACAATCAAACACAAACCGAATGCCGAACAGTCGAGTTGAAACAGTATCGTATCCAGATTTCGTACATATTTTTATATTAGTAGCACAGAGAACAGTGGGCTTCGCATTATATTCTTAATTAAATGTTTAAAGTGCAGCCATATGCAAAGTGTAGCCAGTGCATTGAATTATAAATAAAAGCATTGTTACCAGGGGCATCGGACATTCATTCAACCATACATAGTCATATAAAAGATTAATGTAACCGGTGAGTTTCCAGTTTAATTATGTACAAGTTTGCAACAGAATAATTAACTTAAACTGCAAAATGGGATAAAATTCCAAAAGTGTATTACACTGTAGAAATAACTTTATAATTGCATTAAGAGGGTGTAGAACTTATAGACGTCGACCATATTGAATCTGTTTCTTGTAAGACTAGAATTACCAGTAGTTGAACAACCGCTGAATGGAAAGCAGTTCAAGCCTTTATTGTAAGATTAAAAGTCTTCATTGTTCTGATAAACTATTGATTTCAGAATGAAGCAACCTTAGGTTTATTCGCTGTTCAATGTTTCATCTGTAAAAATCAACATGTCAATTTCTTATCAGTTACGTTCAGTTCATAATAGTTGCTTTTTTAACAGGCAATGGTAGCACGCAAACTAAATCTCTATTACCGTGGTTCTACCAGGAAAGTGAGAATATATAATAATAACCATACTGTGTGTTTGAAATGCACTTTAAAGAAGAACAAATGGTGCAAAGACCACGCTCCGTCGAAGTGAATTGTAAATGAACGTGTTTATTCCGGTATACGGGGTCGTCTATAAATGAGATTGGAGCTTTACTTGCTTCCTCTTTTCTTAATTTTTCGTTACATTACTCTCAATCCGATTTCACTGCACCACAAAAACTGCCGTACCGGGCGTAAAGAAGTATTTATTTCAGTTACCTGAAGAACCTCATTTAATTCAATTGTTATTCTTAATTCGGTCTAAGAACCTCACTTAATTCAATTGTTACTCTTAGTTCGATTTCACTGCACCACAAAATTTGCCGTAACGGGCATAAATAAGCATTCACTTCAGTTACGTTAAGAACCTCACTTAATTTAATTGTTACTCTTATGTCTATTTCACTGCACTACAAAAATTTGCCGTACCGAGCATAAATAAGCATTCACTTCAGTTACGTTAAGAACCTCACTTAATTTAATTGTTACTCTTATGTCGATTTCACTGCACCACAAAATTTGCTGTACCGGGTGTAATTAAGCATTCACTTCATTTACATTAAGGTCCTCACTTAATTCAATTGTTATTCTTAGTTCAATTTCACTGCACCGAAAAATTTGCCGTACGGGCGTAAATAAGCATTCACTTCAGTTACGTTAAGAACCTCACTTAATTTAATTGTTACTTCTATGTCGATTTCACTGCACCACAAAATTTGCCGTACCGGGCGTAAATAAGCATTCACTTCAGTTACGTTAAGAACCTCACTTAATTTAATTGTTACTCTTATGTCGATTTCACTGCACCACAAAATTTGCTGTACCGGGTGTAATTAAGCTTTCACTTCATTTACATTAAGAACCTCACTTAATTCAATTGTTATTCTTAGTTCAATTTCACTGCACCACAAAATTTACCGTACCGGACATAAATAAGCATTCACTTCAGTTACGTTAAGAACCTCACTTAATTCAATTGTTACTCTTATGTCGATTTCACTGCACCACAAAATTTACCGTACCGGGCATAAATAAGCATTCACTTCAGTTACGTTAAGAACCTCACTTAATTTGTTACTCTTATGTCGATTTCACTCACTACAAAAATTTGCCGTACCGGGCGTAAATAAGCATTTACTTCAGTTACATTAAGAACATCATGTAATTTAATTGTTTCTCTTAGTTCGATTTCATTGCACCACAAAATTTACCGTAACGGGCATAAATAAGCATTCTCTTCAGTTACGTTAAGAACCTCACTTAATTTAATTGTTACTCTTAGTCGATTTCACTGCACTACAAAAATTTGCCGTACCGGGCGTAAATAAGTATTCACTTCAGTTACGTTAAGAACATCACGTAATTTAATTGTTACTCTTAGTTCGATTTCATTGCACCACAAAATTTGCTGTACTAGGCGTAAATAAGCATTCACTTCAGTTACGTTAAGAACCTAACTTAATTTAATTGTTACGCTCATGTCTATTTCACTGCACCGCAAAATTTTCCGATCCGGGCGTAAAAAAGTATTCACTTCAAAACGGAACACCTATTGTGTCTCTAAACATTTTTACGTCCTGTAGACACTTCGGCGTACACTTTTCGAATAGTTTTATTTTTTGAAATGTAATATCACCGTCTCCCTGAGGTACTCTTACAGAAGAAACTCATTGCCGTACATTCGTTGCCAGTGTTTGTGTCACGAGGAAAGCGTGTTTACATCGCGTGATCTCGTTATCCGTAGTGTGACTTTTAATTCACGAGTTGGCATTGCCTGACTTATTATATTTTACAGTCGCTTATTGACAACCGCCCGCTGTGACGTGACTACCGGTGATTCCCCACTTGGTGTTATACAGATTGTTTCAATAATAATCAGATACTGAGTGTACTTAATTATTCGATTCCCTCTTGGTTGTAGTTACGTGCGTGTACGCGACAAATGTAGGCTACACCTCTCTAAATGATTAAATTCGGTGCGTTATAATCCCAACTGAAAATATTTAATCTAAACACTTAATGACGTAGGGTCAGAGGTTTATTATTGTTTGTTGGTTTTTGTAACGTATTTACACGTTCACGTTACGGTATAGGATGTATAAGGATGTATAGCGGTAAGTATGGTAGTAATGAAAAAATGTTGTGAGATTATATTTTGTAGACATTGAGTGCAAAAAAATGTTTTTGACTTAGATGTTCTATCATCTATGTGTGTCTGCACGTCGTTGAAATATTTTTGTCATGTGTCACTATATATTTGGACCATTTTTACCCAGACAAAACGTGTAGTTTGCCATCTACTCAGAAATCCGACTCGGAAACTATCGAAGGAAAACGGAAAATCGAAGACGCTGTTTTCTCCCAACAGATTTTTGATAATATATGAAGATTCAGAGTTAAAAATTCAGTTTGTCGTATTTTAAAAGAAAAACCATTAACGGATGAGGAAGTCGAAACAATGAAAACAAACCCTAAATAACATTTGGCTTGGTTTCCCCCGATTTATTTTTGAACCATACATTTCTGTTATTTAAAACTGAGTAAATTGTTTTAAATGTTTTTATTATCACTAACCGAGCGAAGCAAGGCTCTGTTTCACCTCAAATATTCGGAATATGGTTTTTTGTGTTTGTTACGCGGGTTTGGCAAACGCATTGACCGATTGTTTTGAAATTTGGAACGAAGATACCTTGTAAAAACCCCTAAGTACGTACGTGTAATTTTTTTCTCATTCAGTTCAGTTTAAAGATGGCGGCCTCTGATTTAACGATAACGAGTGTACGCAGTTTTAGCCATACGCATTAACCGATTGTTTTGAAAAATTCGGTATCAAGATATCATGTATAAAGCCCAAATGATGCATGTGTAACATTTTTTTCTATTTACTTACGTTTCAAGATGGCGGCGTTTAACATTGACGAGCGTACGCAATTTTGGTCAAACTCTGTGGCCGATTCTTTTGAAATTCGGTACGAAGGTACTTCGTATAAAGACCGAAAGATGTAAGTGTAAGATTGTTTCCCCGTGTACTTCCATTTCAAGATGGAGGATTTTTATTTAACGTTTATGGTTTAGTTGCTGGTTACTTACAATAGTATTGGCTGTACGTATCGTAATTTTGACCGTTTTATGGAGCAAGAGCGTACAATTTGTAATTGAAGTTGGTTCAATAAAATTTTCGTAAAAATTACGGTTACCAGTTAAAAATTACGAGTGCAGTTGTGGAGCGCTGTGTGTATTAATTAAGAATATAGGCTACTGCGAGGTCTGCTGTTCTTTGAACGACTGGTTTACTAACTATTAGTAATTTTATTTCAAATTTTTGAATTGTCAAAAAAATTTTTGAATAACGCTTCATATTCAAAACCTGACATACATTTTTTAAATTGTCAGTCGCAGCTAAATTCAATCAAACATCGTTAGTTCCCATTTAAGTTTTTATTTGTTTTACGTCCATACATCAATTAGACTAATGAGGAAGACGACCCCCGACCTTGAGGTGCGCAAAGTCCCTGCCATATTATTCAACTTATCTTTGAACTTATCCCTTTAAATGGGGCACTGCACTTAGTGTCCTGTGTCATGTAATTATATAAATAATTGAATTTTAAAGTGGTTTGCTCGACAGCCTGTAACATTGCCGTTAATGGTTTGTTAATCCATCGCGCATCTACAAGCATTGGTCCCATGTTAATCGGTTGTACAGTTTCAAAAATTACAATCTTGCTATTCTTCCAACAAAACTTGACAATGTTTCTGTTTAATTGTTTACAGATAGAATGTACTCATTGCTGAACAGGTCTGAATCAAAGCATTGAATAATTTAATATCCCTTTGTCTAATTGGTTTTGATTTAGAAAGTTGATAAACGCACGAATGGAAAGTGTTTGTGCAGGCCTGTCCACAGGCGTCTAAACTTTACACAGAACATTATATTGTGGTTTTGTTGTACAGTCTCGCGGTTTTCTCTTATCTTTTTACTTTCTCCACTTTACGAAGTGTAATGATCGTGAAAAAATCGCTTGTTTTGAAATTCGAAACTTTAACTATGTGGAAGTCAAAACCTATTGAGGTTGAAAAAGGAAACAGTTTTACTACTCACTTCCGGTTTTTATCTGTAAAGATCGAATAATGCTCTAAGATGGATTAGAACTACATTCATTATTAAACTAACAAATCGAGTTTTTAATGTCGTTGGTTTTCAGGTCCTCTGAACCAATTTCGATTTATCGACGTTCAAGTTTTATTTCCGATGTAGTTTGAAAATTTTAAATGCTGATAATTGCAGATTCCAATTCTGATTTATGATGGTAAAATCAGATTTTTTTTTAAAAGTACGACTGAGTGGTAAGTTTATAAAAGCAAGCCAGAAAACGATTGGAAGCGAAAGAACAAACTGTATTCCGAACTGGGAGATCAACTGTTGACCACGTATTTTCAATCACGCAAGTAATCGAGAAAAAATCGCATTTAATCAAGAACTTCTTACTTTTTGTCGACCTGAAAAAAGCATATGACACAGAACCGCTTGTAAAACTTTGGTAACTCTGAAAACAGCCAACATCAATGTAGAAAAGTTAAAGATCTGTGTAAACAGTCGCGAACAATAATCAAATTAGGCAACACTGTAAGACATTGTATACAACTAAAGAACCGTAATATGGAGGCTTGTCTTGTCACAAATCCTGTTCAAAATCTACCTTGAACACAAGCACTGAAAGAGTGAGAAGAGAGCAAAATCAAATACCTCCCTTTGAACCATTGCTTTATAAACAGACTAAAAGTACCTTAACCATTATAAAAAGCGTGCTCGATATTAGCGACTAAAGTTCAAGTAATTGGAATATCTGCTGCTATAAATGCTGCAAGCTGCAAGGACAGCGGGTGGAGAGGTTTGATAAAGTAGACAGTATTTAACTAATACAGTAGCCACTAATTAACACTGTATCGCAAGATGCCACCAGCAGAGAGTGCTCACGTACTTTTCAAACGTCATTCTAGTACGTTTGTATTCAATGTTGACGATCAGGATCTCGCAGACATGTCGAAGAGTAGTCAAAGTGGAAAGTAGAAGTGAAATTGAACAAAACGGAATAACTTGTAGCCTATGTGTACTGGAAGATAACACAACCTACTTCGGCATAAGACTTAACAAAGAATTGGTCATTGGATGACGCTGTACGAGAACGAAACACGTCTGGGTCGAAAACGTTATAAAAAAAACAAGAAACGAAAATGTAACATTATCGTAAAAAGCATACCAGTTCAGAAGTTTGACCAATTAAAGAAAGCATAATAACACACCAGTTCAGAAGTTTGACCAATTAAAGAAAGCATAATAACATACCAGTTCAGAAGTTTGACCAATTAAAGAAAGCATAATAACATACCAGTTCAGAAGTTTGACCAATTAAAGAAAGCATAATAACATACCAAAACAGAATTAATTGGCCTATTAAAAAAGCAATAATAACATACCAGTTCTAAAGTTTGGCCTATTAAAGAAAGCATAATAACATACCAGTTCTAATGTTTGGCCTATTAAAGAAAGCATAATAACATACCAGTTCTAAAGTTTGGCCTATTAAAAAAGCATAATAACATACCAGTTCTGAAGTTTGGCCTGTTAAGGAAAGCATAATAACATACCAGTTCTAAAGTTTGGCCTATTAAAAAAGCATAATAACATACCAGTTCTAAAGTTTGGCCTATTAAAAAAGCAATAATAACATACCAGTTCTAAAGTTTGGCCTATTAAAGAAAGCATAATAACATACCAGTTCTGATGTTTGGCCTATTAAAGAAAGCATAATAACATACCAGTTCTAAAGTTTGGCCTATTAAAAAAGCATAATAACATACCAGTTCTGAAGTTTGGCCTGTTAAGGAAAGCATAATAACATACCAGTTCTAAAGTTTGGCCTATTAAAAAAGCATAATAACATACCAGTTCTAAAGTTTGGCCTATTAAAAAAGCATAATAACATACCAGTTCTAAAGTTTGGCCTATTAAAAAGCAGAATAACATACCAGTTCTAAAGTTTGCCTATTAAAGAAAGCATAATAACATACCAGTTCGGAAGTTTGGACAATTAAAGAAAGCATATTAACATACCGGTTCGGAAGTTTCACCAATTAAAAAAAGCACAATAACATACTAGTTCTAATGTTTGGCCTATTAAAAAAGCATAATAACATACCAGTTCTGAAGTTTCGCATATTAAAGAAAGCATAATAACATACCAGTTCGGAAGTTTGGACAGTTAAAGAAAGGATAATAACATACCGATTCGGAAGTTTGGACAGTTAAAGAAAGCATATTAACATACCGGTTCGAAAGTTTCACCAATTAAAAAAGGCATAATAACATACCAGTTCTAAAGTTTTGCCTATTAAAGAAAGCATAATAACATAAATGATGTATTTGAGTAGATCGGCAGGCGGATGGGAAAAGTACCCAACTGAAGAACTAGATTATGGTCGTAAAACATTTTGTAACACACGATAGATTAAAGGCAAACCCGTTCAGAGAATGACAGATTTCAGAGAATGACAAAAATATCTGACAGATTTCACAGAAGAGACTGTAAGGAAAAAAAAATCTGGCAAAGCAGGAATAGTTGGTACAGTGGCATTGAAAAATGAGACGAAGGGGACTGCGAGGAGATCTTCGGAAGGATCGAAATCAGTGGTGGTTGGGCATCGGAAGACGTAAAAGGTTGTAAATTGATATATATATATATATATATATATATATATATATATATATATATATATATGCTGCTTCTTTCTTAAAAATAATTTGCTTTTATTACGTCAGTTGAGTGCCGCTGCGATAGATCCATTTCCATTGTCGCCTTTTGAAGTGCAGTCAGGGCTCGGTGGTCACTTTGGCTAAGAACCAGTCAGTTGCGCCTCTGAACTGCGCATCTCAAGGTTGTAAGTTCGAGTCGCAGTTACTGCGATCCCCCGTCCACATTAATCTAACTGCCATAAAGTGTGGACGTTAATAAAACAAAGACTTAAATCAAAACGCATTCGATACTTTTGCCCACATCTGTACAAAGTATTTTTACTAATATTCGTTCGATGTTCGCTGAATTCGTCGGAAACACAAAAAAACACTTTGTATCGAAGTACGACGCCATTACCCGGCTATCGCAAATAAATTACCGGCTAATGTTCAGGTTAAGGGGGTCTTTTTAAAAATTCTGACCGCGTAAGAAAAAGAAAATTTGTGAGGTTTTTGCACCGTTGTTGCTTGGCCTGGCTTGAATTATTTGTGCCGGAGTACATTGAATAATTCAGCGATCGCGCGAACAAAAACCTAGGTCCCGGGGAGGGGGTTCCATCCAATTATCCATTGTTATACGGGTCGTAATTAATCCAGACCCGACCAATAGCAACAACTTTTACGCCAAATGAAATTGTACTTTTGTTTCATTTCGGGTTTGCGACTTTCATTCAATACGAAAAATGTAGAACAGTGATTGTAAGTAATCGATTTTGAAAATTTAATCGAAATTTGCTCAAGTTTAGCTCTTGAATGTTATTAAAAAACTTGCTGGCACAAATTTCTCCACCAGACTCGGTTGGTGAATTATCAGCAAACACTGTAAACCTGCTACTCAAAATCGATTCATAGGAGTTCATTGAAACTTTGTAGTAATAACTCGAAACAGAATAGCTGCAGAGGAAGCGAATTTCCAAAAATATTGCATTGAAAACACGGAAACAAACCTTGACCGCCGTAAAAAAAAATTGTTAATTTTGAAAATTCTAAATGCTAATTAATGCAGTTTTTAACTGTAATTACTGTGGTAACGTCAGATTTATAAAGATATTCAAAGCAAAAATATTATGAATTTTTAATTATTTGAAATTTCCGCCATTTTGAAACTGTTCGCTGGTTGACGAATTGTTCAAGCTATTATCAAAACAGATTTTTGTGTCAAGTATATAATCAAAAGATTCGTCTCAAAAAGTGAACCAGAGCTTATAAAAGACGCTCATTTTAAAGTGTGTGTTTTGATGAATTTTCCAACGTAAAATCGCTTATAAACATTCAACACTCACTAACAATGCCATGGAGAATGCAGTTATATCCTGCACTACAATAATGCACATATGCGAACACTTTTATAAATAAAATCCTGGATTTAAAATGTATTTGGCCCGACAAAGTTAGATGAATTCGCAATATGTATTGTATTCAGTATTGTTTAGTTTAGATGGGAAGGAGTAATTCCAATATTCCATTATGTCTGTCTGTCTGTCGAGCGGGCGGGGGGTGCAACAGCTTTAGAAATGTATTTACAATATGTTTCCGTCCAAGTAATTTCTGAAAGGAATCCCTGTACTCTATTAAACGATTACTGTTTCATGCTTTTCGTTTTAAAAATGCTTTTTAGCTCGTGTGAAATGTGCATGCATCCTGCTGTTTTTTTTAAAATTTATAATTATGTTTTTCTATTTATTTTATAAAAAAAGTTTTGAAATTGTGTAACAGATATAGGTAATATAATTGCTAACGACAAATTCATGCAAAAGTCAAAACACAATCCAAAATTTTCTTTTCCTTGTAACCTATGATTAACATTTGAGCCGCGGGTCAGAAAATTCTGATAGATTTTCACAAGCATCAATTTTACTCTCCAAAACATAATTTTATGAAATGTAGCTGTTTAATATAAGAAAATGATCTATTTGAGCTTCATTACGGTAAGATCCAGACCCGGTTTGTTGAAATGAACGCCGTCCTGGCGTCTGGGACACTTTTTATGGGGTCGTTAAATTATAGCCTACATGTCGTTCAACAGTTTAAAAATGTCAACCATCTTTAATCTTTAAAAATTCATAACTTTTTGTCGTAAATATTTGTTTAAATCTGATTTTACTGTTGCAATCAGCTTCAAAAACTGCATAAACAAATTCCGTTGAAATTTAAAAAATTGAATTTGACGGCGGTCATGGTTCATTTTTGTATTTTTCAATACAATTTAAAAGTTTAAAATGTTAATAAATAATTTTGTTTATGTTGTTAAAATCAGAGTTGCTGCGTGTCGGGTTATTTCGTGCATTGAAAAGAGTTATAAAGTTACTGAATCTAGAGTTCTTAACATATAGGAGAGGTAAAACCAAAAAAGGTTAATTTTATGTTTTTGAGCCAATGTGTTCATGTTTGTCCTGGCGTAATAGTTTGTGTACCACAATTCCCATCTTATAATAATTTTACGTAATTTCCCCCTTTCATTACGTGTCCAAGTTATTCTAGCTTTCACTGCTTTATTTAAAGATATTGTTAGCTGTGATTTCATACAAATACTTCTAACTGTTATTGCTACCGAAGACTACCTGTTACTTTAAGCTGTGATTTGTAGAAGTGCAACTGGTGGCTAACTAACCGGGTAACATTTTCACCGTCTTATTTGTTACTGTTACGCCGTTGTGCGCGTGCTGCTATCTGCTGGCAAAATAATTTGGAGTTTACGAGAACAGTCGCAGCTAACCTACAAAAATCTAGAGTTTAAATTCCAATAACACATAAACATTTGGTTTAAAAAAATCTAAGTTATAATTTTGTTATATATTTATAATTTTGCTAGTTTTTAGTAGCCTACATTAACTAAATAGGAATTTAGACATTGAAAATATACAAATTTAAAAGAGAAATATATCTTTTGTTGGTACACTTGAGCATTTAAAAGAAATTTAATTAAAACGTAAGGCATAACAAGAGTTTATTGTGAGAGTGTACGTAATTTTTTTAAAAATAATTATCGTCTTCCAAATTTATAAAATATTGGCACGATTTTATTGCTTACAGAAGCATTTAACAAAATAGCATATACTTGCCAAACTGTTCCTGCTATTCTAATAACCAATCATATACGGGAATGAAGAGAAAGATAAATTACGCATGCGCATTTATAGTTACATTTTTAAGCACCAAATAGCGTTAGTGCAATAACAGCTTATAATCGCACCAAAAACGAATAACAAAAATCTCATTTAGGAAATGCAGTAGCAGGTATAAATGTTACTTTACAGTAACAGATACTAAGTAGCAGATCTGTGATTTGCTTAGCATCTCTAGCTTTATTATTGCTCTGTGGTTCTGTTCAGTCGTACCAATATTCCCGCATTCCGTACTCTATCCGTCCATGCAGATCTAATCATATGCCTGTAAATCCACATTTTTTTCTTCAGTGTTGGACCAAAATGGGTCCATTCTATTTACAGTACAGTAGAGTCTCGATTAACCGTTAGTTTCTATTAACCGACATTTTTAACAGTCTTCCATAATAAATAATTTATAACATAATAATAAAAATTATATAATGTCTAGCTTATGCGGATGACATTGTATTCTTCGCAAAAAATTTGGAGATAGAAATAAAACAGATAGAAATTTTAAAAGAAACAGTAGAAAAATCAGGATTGCGAATATCATTTGAAAAGACAGAATTCATGAATATTGATGCTAAGGACTCAACATGGATAATGAAGACCAAATATGGAGACATTAGAAGGGTTCAGAAGTTTAAGTATTTGGGTGAATTTTTTACTCGAAATGTGAAGGAGAAGGCAGACAGGACAAGGAAGATGGAAATTACGTTCAGATTGTGCCAGAACACGTACAAATCAAGCAAAATGTAGACACTACACCACAGTAGTTCAACTTGAATGTCTATATGCGGCCGAGATACTATCTGGAAAGGGACTATCGGAGATCGAAAAGAAGGAAAGAAAATTTTTTAGGAAGATTTTGGGACCGAAAAGAGTGAGTGATGGTGAGTTCAAGTTCCATATGCGATCAAGCAAAGAGCTTTATGAAAGGTTTCAAAAAATCACTATTATAATGAAGAAGAGGAGACTGTTTTATGGGCAGCAGGATGAAACCAGAAAGACTAGCGAAAAGAGTGCTGACTTTCCAGGAAAACAAATTCCATGGCTCAAGGAAGTCCATCAGGATCTGACTAGATGTGGAATGAGCGCTGAAGAAGTACAAAATAGGGACACGTGTGAGAGAAAGATAGCTGCTGCTGAGTTGAAAGACATCTCTGAAGAGAATCCAAGAGGAAGGAGGCGAGTGGTTTCGGAGGTGGAACGTCATAGAATGAGCCAGAGAATGAAGGAGTACTGGCGTAGGAGGAAACAGGGGTTAACAAGGAAGAAAGTTGTATAATTGTAGTTCATAGATGGCTGTATAAAATAAAAATAAAACATAAAATAACTCGGGAAAAAAACTTATTTATAGCAGAGGCGACGGCAGCTGACACTAATTGTTATCCTAAACGAACATTGATAATCGAAATGTAAACGATCCTATCATCTTAGTGGAATGAGATAGAAACACTTTATGTCAACAAATTCGGAAAGAGTGAGTAAATGTTTCTATTAAAAACTCTCGCACTTAAGATAATACCATTCAGCGTATAAGTCGATCAGGCAAAGTCACGTGAGTACTCTGTTACATTGCTACTTATCAAAACGTTAAGTGCGGATAATATATCCTGTATTAAAGATTTATGTATGTAAAATTTATGTTGTACATAATTAGAGGGATTAACAAAACATTCTGTGCTATAAACAGAGTATATAATGTTATTTTTATCGATCGCCGAAAGTACGAGTGGTCTGTTCTGTCATACGTCACCCCAGCGGTCCCAAGAATGACGGTTAATCGAGACTCTGCTGTAATAGGATTGGAAAAAATATAGCCTAACATCTAACAAGGCGTAATTGTAGAAATATGAAGTGGTTGTTGATATAAGATGTCACTCTAGGCTATATGTACGCTGTTAACTATAATCATTGGTATTTTGTTTCAGAACATTATGAACAGATGGCGTTCCAGTACTTTACTAGTTTCTGGATGGTTCTGAGGATTTCAAATAGAGTGAGTTTATATACAGTACATATTAACAGTATTCTCAATTAAGTTACACGTATTGTGATCGTAAAAAACACTGATCTCGAGATTACACCCGTACATCTATGTTCAGAGGTCCTGACTACATAAAGTAGTTTTTACGTGAACATCTGCAATCTAAGTAAATCTCTTTACAGCTAAACAAATCGATTTCGACAGCAGTTCGCATTTAGGTAAATTTCGTCTGTTTCTCGGAATCTTTTTTATTTTTCAAAAAAATCTTAATTTTGAAGCAATTTTTCGTTCGAGCAATCAACAAAAGTTGTATTTTCTTAAAATTTTAGACAAGGACGGAAAGACATGTTATCAAGGGGGAATAGGTTACCGTGTGTAATACGAGGTAATAAACCCAGTGAAAGTTGGTATCGAGGAACATCTTACCGACACTGTAAGTAGATAAGAAGAAGATGAAGAAGAAAAGAAGAAGAAGAGGAAGAGGAGGAGAGGAGGAGAAGAAGAAGAAGAAGAAGATGCTGTGTACATACAAGATTAGAATAGTGATGCTTAGAAAATTTAATATGTTAGAAAATTGTTCTGAAATTTTTTCCAAAATACGTTAATTGTCAAAGTGCCTCTTGTAAATTTAGGAAGCCTTAAGCATGTATTAGATCTTAAAAATATTCATTGACGAGTCCGACTTTAATAATTAAGATTTTTGATATTACTTTAAAAAATCAGTTCTTTTAACTTGTATTGATTAAATGTTAAAGTCCCGATATATCCAAACGTTACGTGGCTGTGACTGAAAAGTAGCAGTAGCAGTTTTCAGATTTTGTTGTTGTTATTTTAAGGCGAAAAGCACATGAAGGCTATTATCACCTCCATAAATGTAAGTGTGAGTGTAAAGTGTTAAAAGTCGTAAGTATAGTGTTGTAAGTTTAAGTGTGTGTTAGACTATGGTACAGCGAGGGACGTCTAAATCCTCTCAATAGGTGCAGCTTGTCTGCACCCCGCAAACTACACCAATTATTCACAGTTGGTATCAACCCTAGAGTCCGTGAAACATATTTTTGTTGCGACAAGAAATGGAGTGGAGATAGTCGTCAAATTTGACGCCGTGCGGCCGCGCACTAGTTTAGCCGACTAGACGCAGCTGTGTTGCGCACCTTTTAAGAGATAGTTTCGCGCGGACTCTTATTGAAACTTGTATTTAATACTCGTAACTCAGATTACGGATGGTTTTTTCAATGCTCATTTATTTATATAATTTGTGTGTGTGTGTACGCGCGCTATGTTAATAAAGGTTTATAATGGTCAGCGTATTAATTTTTTAAAAAGTCGATTTTGATACGGCATAACAAAACTGTCTACGTTTTGGGGCAGAGAATAACAAAGCAACACCGGTAAGTTATACGAACGTGTAACGCGTCCTCCAAAGCTGAGAGAAGTGGGTAATTACTTCCGGATTTTGAGAGGTCCCCAAACGGTAAATACGCTGACTTAGCCTTACAGCATCCAACTGTAAGGGCTGCTATTTCACGTCACCACCCCATTTTGATTCGAATTCTCACCACGTATTGTTATACATGTCAATGTGTATCAAGCCAGATTCTGGAATAGTCATTAACTAAATAAGTTAATCCATCAACCTATTCTTTAATTAAATCATCGATTCAAGTTTCTAGAACCATTAACTGCTAATCAAAGATTAAGCTGTTATTAATTTAATCTCCCAATACCGGTCAGTTAAACATTTTAATTTTAGGTTATTATTACTATTCCATTTTACAAAATTGACAACGTTGTCAAAGTTCTGTTTGCGACTACATTTTCAAAATTTTGTTTATATTAATATTGCATATGGTTTTTTGAATTTTAAAATTTAATTCGTTATATTTAGTTTTTTCTCTAAATTATCAATTGGCAATAACAACATAACCTATAAAGTGATTTTAGGCGGCTATTTGCAATGAATTCATGAGTGCAGAAAATTATGATAATAGTAGTTCAGATGAAGAATTAACAAATGTAATTGGGTTTATATGTATTAGATTTTTAATTAAATTTTATTTAATTATTTTTGGGACGAACAATTCAAGGCTTATATATTCCGTAAAGAAGGCGTTGTTTATATTTTGTCTAATTTCAAAGTATCTGTCCTATTGCTAGGTGTGCAGTTTTTTCCTACAGTGCCCAACAACTTGTAGGACAGTGTATCTATGGAAACAAAAATGTAAACAGTGAACATAACCTAAAACTTACAATATACGTTAATTAAATGTTTGAAAATAGTCATTTTTCATCCAATATAGCCTTTTCTTTATTGTTAATTGTAGATTAGGTAACATTTGATTTAATATTTTCGAGAAACAGAATGGAAAATTTAATTAGCTATTGTGTTAATCTAGCATCTACTATTGGAACATTAAATTAATAATCTAGATACCGGCTGTAAATGTATTAATAAAGTACAAGCTGCTTAAACACAATTGGCCAATATAAACACACGATTAGCCTGTAAATGTGAAGGTAGAAAGTATCTTGCACTATAGAAAGGGAGAGAGAATTCATCAAAGATCACCAATGGCACAGGGAACAGAACACAGATACGCCCGGTATTAATGTAAACAAACCTCCCTAAGCACAGAGCATGTTTATACAACCTGAGATGTGTTTATCTTTGGGCCTACACTCTCACTGAGCTTCTTATACCTTATCGATACTCTCTCTCTCTCTCGACAAACATTACAAGTCTTGTTATCTTCCGAAAAAAAAAAAAAAAAAAACTTTGTTGTTGCATCCTTCAAACGTAATGATAAAGCAACTTGACTATTTGTACGTAAGGCCACACTTTGTGCGCATGCGCTTGTTCATATTCTTTTTTTGGAAATCTTTTATCTCTGTTACCATAATCAGCGTTAATATATCATCGTTTGTATTATTGTTTTAAAAAAATACAAACTTCATGGAAAATACTAAAATAGTTTTTATTGCGGTTTACTGAGTTTGTTAAATAAATAAAATATACTTTGTGTATTCGCTTAAAACAAAGAAGTTACCTTTATAGCTTAAGCAAAGCTATCGATAACTGTAACTGAAAAATCCACACTGTATTCTCAAAATTGGGTTATAAATTTTCTTAAAATTAAGTCATTGTATCATATCTGAAATTTACGATCATCCACTGAATAGAAAAAAGAAAACAAATTCGAAGAGGATGAAGGTTAATTTTTTTCGATTCACTGTTTATCTGTAAATTTCTCTTGTTTTAAATTTTAGTTGATTGGTTTTCTAATAAAACTGTTGGTTTTGTCTGTTGGTTTATATTGTGAGCTAAACTTTTTGAAGAGCAAAAAGTAACCAATTTTGAGAAAATTTAATTTAAAAGTTGTTTTTTTGCCTAAAAAAGGATTGAAAAGGGAAAATTTCTGAAACACATTGAATATATTCCTGAGATTAGACATGCATTCCAAATATATCGTAGAAATTAGTAAACTCGATTACTAAATATGGATTTGCACAAACGACTTTTTCAATTCAAGGCAAATGGAAACGGATATCCATTAAAATTTCAATATTTACGTTGTATATTTCTTATAGTAAATTATTTCACCTTTATATTTCTGTTTCAGCAAGTCACACGTTCACCAAGTTTCATTTACCGTTTTAGGCACTATTGGTGCTATACAGGCGCTCTGACAAAACCTACCTACTTAAATGCCTGATTTTTATAACTTTAATATTTCATTTAGAACTGTATATATTGCACAATATCTTAATGATGTGAGCTGTGAAAAACAACACTATTAGTTATTAATTATTGCCCGGAGGCAATCTTCAGTGATGTTGGTCCAGAAGGAATCTAACGCTGTTGGTCTTTGTCAATTTAATGGTTTTATTAAAAAGTGTTGTGTGCTTTTGAATTTTGTTATAAAATCTCGAATAGTCTAAACGGGCTAACTGTTCAGTGGATGGAATCTTGAGGTCGTTGTGTAGAGTTAAGTTGCCAACATATGAAGGTGTTTTCGTAATTAATCTGATTGAAATGCTTGAATCTTTTGTAAATTGCTTTTCTTCGCAGAGCCAAACTATTGTATGCTATATGTTTTTTCTCTTTTTTTTCTTTTTGACGTAGAGCTAAGACATAATTAGAATTTAGAAGTCGATAGAGAAGTGCGAGTCTAGAATTTTAAACTAGACGCTTTGTTTTTATGTGATGGCTGCATGTCAAGGTGTAGGCCATTTTACTTTATTATCTTGAGGCATTTGTGTTATTTAAATGCACAGGAGGACAACTTTTCACTTGTTTTGTACTTATTCTCCAATTTTGAAGCTAATTTATTAATTTGTGTATCACATGTTGAAAGTAGGTTGTTACTGTATCACCAGGGAGCCCTGTGAAATTTCGCACTATGAAAGTTTTCAGAAAACACAGCCTTTTGAATAAGAGTAGTCGTTTAATTGAGGGCGGTAGTTGGAAGGGAAGGAAAACATGTTTAGAAAATAAATCGAAAAGCGATCGGTTTGAAATAATAATCACAACGTCACGGGTCATTGTACTGTATACATTTCAATACAGATATTTGCCTTTTTAATAGAAATTTTTACAGGGCATTAAAATGCCTCATTGTAAACGATATTTGATGTAAAAATGCAATCTTGTACTTTTTGTCAGGGATAGGAGACTGTCAGTAGGGCCACATAACCTATAAGTTTAATGACTTTAGTAAATATTGAAATTGTTCTACGCACGTTATGCAAAAAAGTGGCATTTGTAATGGGATTGTCTATTAGTGATTAATTAGTTAGCTTCGTAAAATATACAAAATATTGTCTGATTTGTGATGCCGCGCATGCGCATCCATGATACCGTTTTGCCTATGACAGTTAAAAATGTCTTTTATGTTACAATTTTCCACAAACAGTAAGTTTTAGCACAAATTTGTTTTGCACTGTCAGAAGCCGGTAAAAAATCTTTCTAAAGATACCTCCTTTATGCCTGTACGAATAGTAGGCTGTGTCGAGAAAAAGGGATGTTGACTCGAGAAATAATATAAATGATCAGCAGAACTAACAGTCATTGAATTTTTTGTGTGGGGGTGTAAGTGTCATCTGAGTAAATGTTATACAAAACGGATGATAATACGAAATCATGTGGAGCTCTGTCTTCCGTTTTTTATATTTCTAAATAGGCCGTTAAAGATCTCTGACTGACCATAAAGATTCGATTTTCAAGAATGATTTTAATATGTTTTAATAATTGTTACAGATAATTTTTTTTTAACTTATCTATATATATAAACTCAAAAGTATGTACGTTTGTCTAGAATATAAATTTAAACTACTGCACTGTCAAGATATTTTGTGCACAAACTTTGTTTAAGATACTGGGTCAAGTTTTTTTGCAATTTCAGTGTCATTAATTATTGCAATGCAGTTGAGCTTTCAGTGCCCTCTGTGGTATGTCTGAATCACTATCGATCTATGGTATTCAGAGACAGATAATTCTATTATATTGTTAGTTCGATTTAACATAACCTCAAAATTTTTCATTGAAAATAATGAGACATATTAAACGTGATTCTTACATTTTTTAAAAAATTATAGCGAAGAACAGGTATTCAGTTAGTAACAATTGCGCTTTAATATAAAACCCTGTTTATAATAGCAGCGAGACATATGCGTGCCAGGTTTATTGTCCTCGGAGGTCTAGATATGTATAACTCGTTACACGATATTCTGGAGGCAAAGTTTTCCGGTGCAAGTTCAACATCGCTTTCACTTTGCCAATAGTTGTGGTTCCAGGTTTGAGGTTATGCGGCTTACAGGAAGCCTGGGAAAAGTTACTGAGTGTGTCTGTCTGTCGCCTACTTGTAAAAGTTTAAGTGCCATCATAAATAAGTTGACGCGGGGAACTTGTGTTTCTTTGGTCGAAACGTGCCACTTTCAAACGTTTATGTTGAATTGCGTTGAAATAAAATTACAATTATTTTTATATCTAAGCCTATTATTAGATCATTCGATTTTATATAATTTTTAAGTGCAAGAAAAAGTATTTATTATTATTTTTCTTTTTTTTACTTTACTTAAAGTAAATTAGTATCGCCAGTTAGAGTAACGAGGATGAGGGATGGGCTTTAACGAAAATGGTTGTTTACGGCAGTAATTGCAGTCTGGGCCCTACGACAATGACGTGTTGAAGTTCAGAGACTCAACATGATCGATGCCTCATTACGCGAAATTAAACAAAATCGCAGGTACTTTATTTAACGAATTTCCATCGGAAAATGATCTAATTGTGCCGCCATCATTAGAAGGTTCCTTTAAGTCAGCGCGACATTTGCGTGCCGTGATTATTGTCAACATTATGTTATAACTTCTCCTAAGTTCATTCTTATCTTAACCGATACTTTCAGAAAGTTTTTGATGTTAATTATTCTACTAATTTACGTAAAATTATATTTTTCCTGTAAATGCCTCGCTGTGTGTGTGTGTGTGTGTGTGCGCGCGTGCGCGTGTGTGTGTGTGTGTGTGTGTGTGTGTGTGTGTGTGTGTGTGTGCGCGCGCGTGTGTGTTTAGTTTCTACAAAACTTGAAATTTAATCCTCCCTCAGTAGGAATACGCGTTTATCTCCGGTAACTTGTGCACTTCATTAAGAACGAAGAAGGAAACAGGACACGCCGGCGGGGGATATTTCCGAGCACGATAAATATTTGTGTATAATTCTGGAGGAGCCACTCCGGCCCAGGTGAGTGAAGGAGGGAGGAGAGGCATATTTCACACCCTGACGTTCCCACGAGGGTGTGGTCCTGTTGTAAACTCCGGCGTAATGGTTTGGAGACCCCCTTCACCGGAAACAAGACCGGGTGTGCACAGACATTATAAACCTGGTGATTTACACACACACAAACGCGCGCGCGCTTTGATTGCCCTTATATAAACTACGGGCTTTTTTAACAAGAAGCAAGTTATTGGGATGTTTATTTGGTAGCATGCTTTATCTAGACACATTTCTGAAACAGGTGTTTGAGCTGCAAGAAGCGAATTTTCGCTGGAATTTTTCTCGTTAAATGAAAACAATAAATCGCGGCACGCAGATGTCTCGCTGACGTGATAGAAGCGAATTTCTAAAAGTATTCTTTTTGAAATTCTCATTTCACCATCATAATCATATTGATTATAAATAATGCTGTCTATACATTAGCAGTTAGTTAAAAACTTTCAAATTACATAAATACGGAAATGAACCCTGACCGCCGTCAAAAGATTTCTTTATTTCAACGGATTTTGGAGATTCTAAATGTTAATTTTTTTAGTTTTTAAATTTATTACGAAGATGGAATCAGATTTTCAGTAATCAGTAACATTTTTAATTTGAAATGACCGTCATTTTGAAATTGTTGAACGAACTTTGCTGGTTAACGAATTTGACGATAATATATTTTTGTACCAGATTTGAATCAAATCAGACGAAAATTGCGAATGCGAGGTTGCCAAAGCG
>CM040185.1:32828240-32870740 GCA_022606455.1 Callitettix versicolor | reverse complement strand
GTTTGGTTCCCAAGAGTGACGACTTTGAATACGGTCACACACACACACACACACACACACACACACACACACACACACACACACACACACACACACACACACACACACACACACACACACACACACACACACACACACACACACACACACACACACACACACACACACACACACACTGCTAGGTATAAAGTGGTTTTAACATAACGCCAAAAACAAAGAATAAACAGCAAAAATCCCCAAATTTACAGCATGATAAAAACTCCTCCCCCAGTCGTCCTCACCAATCGCAACCCCTAGGTACATAGACAGAATCAGGACATCAGATGGAAAGATGAAACAGAACGAGTACCCAAAATCATCTTAAGTTTAATGGACGAAGACAACTTGCTCTAATGAAACCTTCCAAACAAGACATGAGGTGGCCTGGTGGAACATTTTGAGGGTGGCGTATCGAGATGCACTAACTCCTGTTTCACTTCCACCTTTCCTACGACCTAGAAATCACTGGGAACTCACTGCTGTTTCACTTCCACCTTCCCTACGACCTAGAAATCACTGGGAACTCACTCCTGTTTCACTTCCACCTTCCCTACGACCTACACATCACTGGGAACTCACTCGTGTTTCACTTCCATCTTCCCTACGACCTAGAAATCACTGGTCAAGGTGTTCGAGTCAGGCAAAGATATTAGATTGGTAATGAGAAACCTCAGATCAACCCTGAAAGAGCAAAAAAAAGCGTGCGTTCCCATAACCCATATATACACATATATGCGTGCATGCGTTTCGAATGGGGTAATGAGTGGATTATGTATGTATGAATGGTTGTTAAAATTAGTAGGTTCGAGATTGCAGTTACTGTCGATAACGTAACTGTCCGTTAATGCCGATTGCTCCCCATTGGAATAAAGCATGGACGTAAAGGAAAAAAATAATTACAAATCAAATTAGATGCAATTCGAGAAGAGAAGATAAAAACCAAAATCACGTTTGATTGCAAGCCATTGCTAAACACTGTCCCACATTACTTGGAGTACATTATTCAATTGGGAAACACTCCTGTCTTCCTTAATTCTCTGTTACTGACGAATAAACACTCCAACTATTGAACCAGACTTCCGAACCCAATGCCGAAGCTTTTGTTATACCAGACTCTTAGCCGTTGAACTGTTTGTGTTTGTTTATAGTTAGGAGTTACAATTAATTGAACTGTTTGGCTGCTCAGCTAACGATCGGCACACTGTTTAATTGTACGATGTGAACCTTTCATATAAATAACTTTGTTTTCAATGAATAACTGGAATAACAGTTGTTTTTAGTGTGATTTATGAAAACGGTATTGCAATCACGGGACGCAACTGTCTCGCTGACGTGATGGTGGCGAATTCCGAAGTACTTTTTGTTGTTTACCTTATACTTTTTTAAATTCACCATCATAAACAGCATTAAAATCTGTATAGATATTGGCATTTTAAACTATCAAATTGGATTGAAAATACGAAAAATTAACCCTGACCGCCGTCAAATAAAAATGAACCCTGACTGCCGTCAAACTGATTTTCACACACATAAACACGCTCGCTCGATTTTAGTTCGATGTGCTATTCTATAAATTTTCATGACCCTCATAGTGATCTAGAGGTCAGGATCGGCGCTCATTTCAAGACCTCGGGTCTGGGTCTTACTATGATACAAAAAGCTCATTTTCCAATGGAAATTTGCTAATGAACTGTACAACATATCAAGTAAGTAGAACACCACACTCTTTACGTAGAGATATCCGTAACCGTTATTACGATATCCTGTTTGGTAGCAATCTTCAAAAAATCGTTCAACAAAATTGGAAACTGGGCTAATTTCTCAAAATCGGTTCATCGGATTTTCCTTAAAATTTGCTCATGCATGAAGTACTACAACATGTCATAAACAAAACATATTTATGGTAAATAGGACGAAACAAATTACCGACTAAGGTTAGGTTAGGTTTTGTTTTCTTTTTCATATTACCCACAAACCGTAAAATTCTTCCATTTTAAATTTCCTACACTGATTTATGAGTCGTACTAGTAGTACAAAAAACATTAGACATGCTGCCGTAAACATTTCCACCAATTTAACCGGTACTCTTAATGTTTAGGCAAAATAACATTGGACCAACTTTATTGCAAATTCTCTTTCTCCATGTAACGATCCATGATAGGTCTTGCCGTTCAGCCAGTATTACAGGAAATAAACCAGCAACTTCAATCAGTATCGTCGATCCGAAACCGCCATATTGAAACGAAAGTGAATGGGGAAAATCTTACACATATATCTTTCAAGTTTTGTACAAGGTATCTCTGTACCGAATTTCGAAACAACCGGTCCAGTCATTTAGGTGAAAACTGCGTACAGCCGTCGTCGTTAAATCGGGGGTCGCCATCTTGAAACGGAAGAGAACTGCGTCCTTATATATTCTTATATCAGAAGCCGCCATCTTAAAATGGAAGTGAATTGGAAAAAAATTACTTATAGTTTTATACAAGATACCTTCGTATCAAATTTCAAAGCAATCGAGTTAGGTTAAAACTGCGTACACTCGGCATCGTTAATTCAGAAGCCGCCATCTTGAAACGGAAGTGAGTGGGGCAAACATATTACACATACATTATTCGAACTTGATAACAAGGTAACTTCGAACCAAATTTCAAAACAATCTGTCAAAACTGCATAACAAACACCAAAATTCCGAAAGATCGAGTTGAAAAGAATTCAAATTTCTGTCGGTCAATTACAAAACATTCCTTTGTTGTTTATTTTTAATTTTGTAATGTATTTTGTCATAATTTTGCTTTAAATATATCCTGAAAAATATTGTTTTATTTTAGACATGCACAATTGGAAATATTTGCTATGCTTTGTTAAATATGTAACAATAATTTATATTAGAATTGTTTTATTGGTATTATTATTGTTATTATTAGTTTTTGTTCAGCTACTGTAATCGTTTTTATTTCCCATTTTGTTTATTTACTTGAATCTTTCTGTGTGTATTCTAATATTAGAATAAACCATTTTTTATTTTTATTTTATTATTATTATTATTATTATTTTGTAGTCTTCAAATTGGATTTTGTTTTAGCATCGTAAGTAGGCTGACATTAATGTAGTCTGTTTTAAATACGGTACCGAATTTATTTGAATGAATGCGACAAACTTGGCTAATGATGAATTTTATTTCGAGTAAAACGTTTCCCCTCCCTTCTCCTTCTTGGCTAACGCATCGTCTGGGTCCAGCGGGCAGCAAACACTCGCTCAGAGTCTCCACCGAACATCTCTTCGCAGAATAAATTGCCGCCGCAAGATCTTGTTCGGCAGAGTTTTTCTTGGAGGAATTTGAAGTGTTTGGACGAGGGGCAGCTTGGCCGGGTTTAAATTAACCCTTCTCAGAGTGTTGCGGTCACTTGATGCTCAAATTCCCAAAGTGTTCTGTAGATTAAATTCGATTTAGGCGATTCACCGCCCAAAATACTCCGTATATAATGACATAAGCTGGAAAATCAAATTCATTTTAACGTATTGTTTTCCACATTTTCAAAACGTAAAAGAAAAAACGTATCGATTTTAACGTAAAAACTTAACACTTAAATTCATAATGTATTTACTATATATTGGAAAATATTCTTTAGCATTTATTCTAATACTTGTTTAATTACCGTCTTTTTAATTGTATTTTGTATTTTAGTAGTCGTTTTTTTTTGTAATTGTTTTTATTTAGCCATTTCGGTGATTTAGCCTAATTTTTGGTCAGTGGTGATTTTTTTAATGTATTGCTAAAGTCGGTTGAGCCGTTAATAAGTCATGGTAAAATATAATTGCATATGTATCGGTCATCTTCACATACATGCAACTAATTTACTCAAATTTTACCCAGTTGGGGTGGTTTGGATGAAAGTTATGTGAAGTGAGGAGTCTAACGAGGCATGATAGGTCAAAATCGGTTGAATCATTAAGAGATGGTGATGGAAAACACACACACACACACACACACACACACACACACACACACACACACACTACTTTTTGGTAGTCGTGTAAATAGGACTATTATTTCTTAAACTGCAAATAAAGTAATTTTAATTATAGTCGGATTAACACAACACAGCCTGTGAATATTTGCCAAAAAATATTAAATTTTTGTGTTTTTTGGATTAAGTTCAAGTTTTACAGCTTTGTAGTGTTGAAATGTTATGCGAAGAATAAAAACGTATAGCGATCATGAAAACAAATGTTGACTTAGATGGGTAAAGCATCGATCAGTCTGCTGCGCCTCAGAAATGCGCACCTCATGGTTGTGGGCTCGAGACGCAGTTACTCCCGCCCTCTCAAACTAAAATATGGTTTTTACTTTAACGTTTTTATCTCCCTGAGTAGTTTTGCAAAAACCACCAATTTCCCTTATTTTTATAGTTTTATTGTAAAACTTGTCCTTCGATCACGGAATACTGCCATTACACCACTAATAACGGCAAAGAAAACACATTACTCGCTATACAAGCATTTTGTCCGGTTAGATTAATGGCCGACCCTCTGCATGCATGATTATAAATCCATTAACCGAGGTGCCGGTTACACCACACGTGTTTAAATATTTAACCGTTGATTAACAACTCGCCGCACCGCCTACTTAATCAGGTTCAAACTGGTCCGTCTAGTATGTAATCTTGTAAAAATTTAAAGGCGGTACTATTTCTGCGAAAAACAGATTTGATAACACCTTTCTTGAAAGAGATAAGGTGAATAAATTTACTGCCTACTTTAAAAGATTTCATAATCGCGAAACGCAGCTGTCTCGCGAAGCGAATTTCGTACTAGGATTTTAAACTTTCAAATTACATTGGAAATTTACGAAAATGAACTATGACCCGCCGTCAAATTAAATTTATTATTTTGAATAAATTTTGAAAATTTAAATCTAAACCTATGTAGTGTTTAACGTTTATTACGATATAAATACATTTTCAAAAATATTTAAAAAAAGTAATGATTTGTTTGCTCATTTCAAGGTCACGCGTCTGGGGCGTACCTTAATATCCGCAAGCAATTTTTTTCGATAGAAATTCACTGATAACAGACCATGTATATTAATAAACTAGTTTGTGTTAAAATATATGAAAACAGGTAAGAAACTCCGTGGGAACATTTATACAGCTATGTTCTGTCTTAAGTAGATTTATTAAACGGGAGTCCTGTTTTTGTGTACCGATGTGAAAGGAACAGAGATGTAAGATTTGCAATTACTTATTTCTTCTTGCAACAATATTACCTTCTTAGATGCGCGAGTCGCTCTTAAGTAGGCCTATATCACAACACAACACATACACAAATAAAAAAAAATAAAATTTTTGTAATTGAACCAAAAATAAAAATCATGTATCATGTTTTCTCTTCCTTTTTTTATTTTAATTACGATAATTTGTTCGAAAACACAACAAATTAACATAGCAATTTTTTAACAACATAACCTGAAACTTATTTCAGCCTGTTTAACGAAAGCAGCTGATCGTTACGAATTACTATAAACGACAAATTGACATTGCTAGTTTTTAACAACATAACCCAAAACTTATTACACTGTTCGATGAAAGCAGCTGATCTTTACGAATGACTATAAACGACAAATTAACATAACTAATTCTTAACAACATAACCAAAAATTTATTATAACCTATCAACTGTTCAATGAAATCAGCTGATCTTTACGAATCAATATAAAACAGCTGACTTTTTTTAATATAACTACCAAGATTAAATTAACGATTCATTTCATATACTTAAATCGGTCAAATTTCTTCGTAGTTTCCGTAGTGTAGTGGTTACCACGTGTATCTCACACACGCAAGATCCCCGGTTCGATCCCGGACGGAAACAAAGTAATTTTTAATTATAATTAGTTTAATTTGCGACGAGCAAAATATACTGTTAATATCAATATAAACATGTTCCTCGCAATACGCGTCCCACAAAATCAACATAAAACCAGCCCCAAAACGTAGTTCTTGTTAAAAAATCTGGTACAAAGAGACTACACTGATTAGAAGTGAATAGGTTTACTTTTTGTTGACCCTTTTTACACCGTATCCGCGATCGACTTTAAATACATTTATAGTATAACTATGCTTATTATAGACATAGTTATACTACCAATGTATTTCAACGCGTTCCTGATTCCGTTGTAAACTGCCTCATTATCTTGAGATATACCTGTTTCTGCAAACGCTCATTTTGTTTTATAATTTAAAATGTCATTTAGAAATTTACATTTGTAATTTTTTTAGTTTAAATAATAATACTTGAAGAGGAAAAATCGAATTACTAAATACAATCATTTATTTTTAACATGCATTTCGAAATGTGTAACAGTGTTGAACACGTGTTCTACTCCAGCTTACAAGTCTTTTGTTAATGTCAGTGGTATATCATCACGCTGGATGTGTATAAAATATTTTACCGGGAAGTTGAACGGATAAATAACTTTTAATATAAAAATATCCGTGGCGCTAAACAGTCTCGCTGACGTGTTAAAAACGAATTTTCAAAAGTATTTTTTCCCTTTTTCGAAATTCTTACTTTACTGTCGTAATCAGCGTTAAAATCTGCAGTGTAAACTTTCAAATTACGTTGAAAATACTAAAGTGAACCCTGACCTCCGTCGAGAAATTTCCTAATTTCAGCGGATTTTGAAAATTCAAAATGGCAGTTAATGCAGTTTTTCACGCTGATTACGATGGCGAAGTCGGTTTTTTTAAACAGTTACAACGAAGTTACGAATTTTTAAACAACTGAAATGACCGGCATTTTGAAACTACTGAACGAATTTTATTGGTTAAAGAACTTGTCCAAGCTATTAACAAAATCGATTTTTACGCCAAGTTTGAATTAAATCGGACAAAAATTTGCGAACGTGTGCGTTTGTAAAGTATACACACTAACATACCCTGAAGAGATTTCATTAGGGTTACTGAAAATGTTTTAGTCTATAAAGATATTTTTAGTGAAAACTCACTTAAGGGTATTAAACTATCCCTTAAAATTTGTTTTGATCGGAGCTTTTATATAGGCTATACGTGCTTTTCCAATATCAAAGACGTTTTTTCATTTCCTTCATGTATCCTTAAGACATTTTAAAATTTGGTTTCATCATCGTTTGTATTAAAAGTGCAGCATTAAAAATCGTTAATTGTGAACCTGACAGCGGTCAGGGTTCTGTTTCTTATTGTCAGTGTAATTTTAAAGCTGAAAATGCAAATTTAAACGCTGATTGTAACGATGAAAAACGTGAAGGTAAAAAATCGCTTTTTGGGTGGAATTTAGAATATGTCAACAAGACAGCTGTATGAAATCACTCGCTAAACATAAGTGCGCCTGAACATGGATTTGTGTTGTCTCTAATTACCAGCAGCACAGTAACGCGCCACCGTTCCGTCTTTCCTGTTTGTTTATGCAAATATACTGCTGTAATATATGCGGTTTCAGGACCCTCGCTAAATGGATTCGTGTCACTTTCAGCCGACTTCCGGCAGGAAAACAAGCAGCCGCCGAACCAATCGCGGTTTTGTGATTTTTATGGATATCCGTCTTCAGTCTGACTCCAAAAAAGTGCTATTTACTATCTGTGTCCATCCGTCTGTGGACGCTGTTGAAACTAAATCAGAGTCGATAAAATTTGGCATTTATCTCTCGACCTGTTTTCTTTCTAAGGAAATTTTCAAAACCTTTTTCGAGGACCAACTAAACAGCTTAGACAGCTAAGCCGTTTGACATTTTTTGCTTAACGTCTATACTTTATACTAGACTAATGAGGACGAAGGATCAGCTTTAACGTTAAGGGTAAAGCAACGGGAGTAACTGCGGCTCGAACTAAGAACCTTGAGAAACGCAACAGACTGACCGGTGCTTTATCCACATCGATGACCGAATCCTGACGCTTTAACAAGTCTCATAAGTTGTTGGCTACTGTATTATTAATGTGTGGTTATGTCAGTTAATTATACTTATTAATAGTCAATTATGTCAGCCAAATTATCGTATACCGCGTGATATTTTTAAAAATTTATTTTTGAAAAAAGAATTGCCAGAGCTAAATAGTGATGTGATTAGACTATATTTATATAAAACAGACGTTCCATAAGTCGGAATTTGGGATTTAAATTGTTAAAATAGGTTCTAACGATTCTGATTACATTTTACCCAAATAGAGTCCAAGCATATCCCGTGTTGCTGTAACTTCCACAAAAGTTCTGAACTTATTGAGAAACTCTGAAAATAATTATAAATTATCAGAATCTATCCATCAAAGTTTGGTCGTATGAAAATACTTAAGTTACTGTACCAAATTAAGGTAAACATAAACTTTGATAACAGTCATGGCTTTTTTCTCGCACACTAAATGTTTTGTATCTAACATTTAGTAAACTACACAGACTTGAGTTATGATTCTCATATATCACTAGAAATCCGATAAAAATTATAGTTTCTAGAAAATATTGTGGACAGATCGATTAAAAAAAGTAATTTAAAAATCGTAAAATAGAAAAATAACTTTTTAATAAAAAATAGACAGTATGAGTAGCGAGAGGAAGGGTGACAATGTACAATAACAAATCTATATTTAAGGAGTAGTATAGATTTTTCTTGTTTTATTTTAAGGGGGAAAACACATTGAGGCTATTATCGCCTTCCTAATAATGTAATTATGAGTGTGAGTGTAAAGTGTTAGTCGTAAGTGTAGTGTTGTAAGTGTAAGTGTGTGTTAGACTCGGGTACCGCGAGGGACGTCTAAATCTTCTCAATAGGTGCAGCTAGTCAGCTAAAAAGTTAACAACACCTTAAGAAACAAATTAACTGGCAAGATTGAAAAAAAGTTAAACTTAGTAAAAATGTGGTTTGTTAAATACAATGTAACTGCTGTGTCCTACGTACGACAAATAGGACACAAATTTAAAACCAGATATAATGAATACTTAAGGTCGTTGAAATATGAGAAGAATTATTCAGATCACGGTACACATTTGATTTGAAAAGGACATACACTAAAACAAGTGAAAATATTACATTATGAGGGTAGTTAAATATTTAGAAAATTTAGAAATGTACGAATAAAAATTAAAGGGGAAAAGATAATTGACAAGCATGTAAATTCACAAGCAAACATTATTCAAAGCCTGATAATGTTTACCAGTTGTATTAAGTATTAAGTCGGCCGTAAGAGAAAGCGTTGGAAGAATCAATTAGAAGTGAGCACATCGGACTAGGCAGTAAGACTGAGAAGGGAAAGGGTTATGAAACGCATCAACAAAATAACATTCCTAGCGGAAAACAGATGGTTACATTAAGAATTTTAGAAAAAAATATTTTTTTGAAATTTGTTTCCATTAGGCCTACGTCGGGAGACGGCGTACAGGGATGATTTTAGTATGATAAAAAAGTGAAAATATTTGTCAAAAATAAGTAAAAACATTTCAAAGTAGTGCAGAAGAAGGCAATATAACACAATTTATTTTAAAATTAGTTGGCAACATGTTTTGCGAACTATTAGTTGATATAGTGAGATATTTCTTTAAAATAAACAATATATATACTGAGACTCATTTTTTCGTAATGAAACTAAAATAAATATAATTACGTTTTTTTAACCACCGCTTCTCGAATCTTTTGATCGATGTAGCTCAAAATTTATTTGGGGCCATATCTTAAAAATAAATAATTAAACCCGAAAAACGTATTTCACCTTTTTGCCCTGAATACGTGAAACTTTGTTTCATAACTAAATGTTAAATAAACTTATAACTTGAAAATAATCTATTCTACAAGATAGTTTTATCGAAATCGGTTCAGCAGTTACGAATATAATCATCCTAATTCATACTTAACGTTTATAGTAACTGATAAAAACAGAAAACGGTATTACCTAAACTATTATTATACTCTCAGATGTGTTTTTTTCTAATCTAAATTTTAAACACATAAATAGTTATATTCAGCGTTACGGCAGGGAAATCTTTTACCGTCGAGTTGGTAGTCGCATGACATTAGCTTGATCTCGGCGTAAGGTTGGTAGTGACATTAACCGCTTATCACCTTCCCTTCAAATCTGTAGCCATTATACTGTGCCCTGATAGCATCCAGCCGTTGACACTAAATGTAATTTTACCCACAATGCATTTCAACGTCCATTAGCCTAACCAAATATCTTTTATTATCAACATTTTTTTAGTCTTCCGCGTTCAGTAAAGATACCAAAGTATAAAGATAGGTGTCATGTCGAAATCACTTTTATTTAAAACTTATATTTGTTCTTCTTTATTTGTTTTACCCAATTTTGGGGTACACCAAATCAATCACATTTTAATGTTCTGTGCCTTCCTCGTAGCCCAGTATTGCTTCATTCGTTGTGATCTTGCTTTTCTTTTTTCGTCAGAGATTCGGATCATTCGCTTGGATTTGACTTTGCCTTGGAACCGTTGCTTCTTGTCCTTGGTTATTGTTTTGGCTGTTCTGTTCATGAGCATAGTGTCAGTGATTTGTAGTTCTGTTATGTCTTTCTCTGTTTCTCTAAACCATAGTGGTTTGGCTGTTTTATTGTGAAAAATATTTTTTTGGTTAGTCTATTTTTGTCCATTTGGAGGATGTGCCCATAAAAATCAATTCTCCTTTTTCTTATTGTGTGTGATAGTGTTTCAGTTTTTTGGTAAAGAGTTTCATTCCTGATGTGGAGTACTTGGTTTTTACGGAATTTGGGGCCTAAGATTTTTCGTAATATCTTTCTTTCTTTGATCTCCAGCCCCCCCTTCCAAGTGGTCCCTGGGTTGTGAGAGATAATGTTTCAGCTGCATATAAAGCTTCTGGTTTAATTACCGTATGACAGTGCCTTATCTTTGTATTCCAGGAGAGGGACTTCTTGTTGTATATGTCTTTGGTAAGTTGGAAGGCTAATTCAACTTTATTTCTCCTAGCTAGATTCCATAGCTTTTTTCTCTAGGGCATTCCAGCTGATCCATTCCCCAAGATATTTGAATTCTTTAACTATCTCAATGTATTGTTCTCCCACTTGAAGCTTTTTTGGTGGTTTTTGTATGTTTGTCAATATTTTAGTCTTTTCAAATTAAACTTTGAGACTCATTTTTAACGCTTGCTTCTGGAGTTCAAGAGTCTGTTCCTTAGCTTCTTCCAATGTCTCAGCTAGTAAGGCCATGTCATCAGCAAAAGCCAAACAATTTACCTTAATGCCTTTGTTCTTAGTTCCTAGTCTGATTCCACTCATATATAGTAATTTTTCTCATATCAAATTAGATTTCATTTTGTAGCGAAAGGGATTTACTTTTTTTATTTATTCATTTAAAAATCCCACTACAGTGCTTTTTATATATAAAAAAATTTCTTTAAGGATCAATATTTGTGATCTGTTCAGAGTTAGTCTTTCTTGAAATTAAAATTGTGGGATGTGCGTGCATTAAAATTAAAAAAAAATATTAAACCCTCTACAATTTCTGATTTGTTTATATTCTTTGCTTGTGTATTGCAGTAACGTCATATTTATATTTATTTTTATATTATTTATTTGTTTTTATTAGTTATTTATTTTTATTTTTTATTTATATGTATATATATATATATTATTATTATTATTATATTATATTTAACGTCTTATTTATTAAGCACAAATTTAAAAAAAAACTACCTTTTCTAACTTTATTTTAAGCGTTAAAGTTTCTCGCGAACTTTAAAAACTTTCTTACTATTTACTTACCTTAACAAAACTTTGAAACTTCGCTGTTTCGCAGTTACTGTTAACAAGTAGATTCTTAATGACGGGGCGGTAATCTTATAAGCATTTTGTTTAGCTAATGAACCTCTATTTCAACTACTTTCTCGGAGAGATGCAGAAAAAAGCAAAATTCATCTTTAATGAGCAATTAAATTCATTTGAAGATAATTTAGCTTACTGGCTGAGGACAACCCGCTTCGCTGGGTTTCTTTTTGGTACTTCTTCGCAGTATTTTGTTCATCTAATATAGAAGACGTTTATTTTTTGTGATTTTATTTTACTCTTTTTTTGTATATAAATGTCTTTCACATTAAATAAATAAATATCTTACATACTAAACAGTTTTATTAAAATACATTCTTACCCACTACTCTACCCATTTTTTTATTTATTTTTTTTACCGGTAAACTTTGATTTATAAAAAATCAACTCTTGAATGAGCGTCACGCTTCGCCTTATGTAGTCTACGAATCCATCCCCACGACTCACACATAATGGTTCTAGAACATTCTAGCTAACTATCCTAGAGATATTCGAGAACGTTCTAGCTGATGACCAACCTATTTAACATTTAAGAACATTTTTCTATATTCCGACTTATTCTAGACGGTTATTTGGTGGCAGATGGTCGACACGCGCGCGCGCTTTAAATTCGCGTTTGTAATTATAGTCAGATTTGATTCAAACTAGGCACAAAAACTAGTCGATTTTGGTAGTAGCTTGTTCAAGTTCTTTAACCAGCAAAATTCGTTCATCAGTTACAAAATGGCAAATCAAATCTTTAAAAATGCACAACTTTTTCGTATTAAATATTTTCGAAAATCTCATTTCATTGTCTTCATTGCACTTTGAATTTTCAAAATCTGGTAAAATATAGAAATTTATTTTGAAGGCGGTCAGGGTTCATTTTTATTTTTCCATTGCCATTTACTTGAAAGTTCAAAATGGTAGTACGTGCAGATTTCAGTGCTGTGTTCAGTTGGTGTTTCAGAAGATGATAAGTAAAAAAATACTTTTGGAAATTCGCTTCAATCACGTCAATGAGACAACTGCGTACGCGTTTTTTTTACGTTCGGTTTTTTCTCCTCCCGAAAACGCAAAATATTGACTAGGCACAGGCCTAATGTACCGTGCCTAATGTGTTATTTAGCGATTTAAATAGAATGAACAAACTGGCAAGATAAACAAACAGAACAGACTTAGTGATACGAATAAACTGAGGGCGGGGGGAGAGGTGAGGTGAGGACGCTATTTGCATAAGTTTACGCATGGCGGACAACGGAATCAAGCGCTTCGTTTTCTATGCTAATCAAGTAAGCATTGGACGTACTTGAACGTTTAAGGAAATTCCATCACAATGTGGTTAACCGTAGCCGAGTGTTTTTAAATAACGTGATCTTACACGTGATTACGTGATCTTATTTTTAATATCTGCAATCACCTTTATAATCGGCTGTAAAAGCTGAATAAATTAGCATTTTAAATTTTCAAATCACATTGAAGATACATGAAAATGAACCCTGACCGCCATCAGGTTAGTTGCGTAAGGCATGCAAGTTACAGATTTTTACGATTTGTAATTGCCGTCATTTTGAAAAGGTTGAATAAATTATTCTGAATAACGAACTTCCAGAAATTCCAGGCTTTCTATAGAAAGCTTAATAGCTTAACAGAGTGCACGCAAACCCGCGCGTTCGCGCTTGTATGAATGTTTTAAAAGTGACATTTTTATATAGGCATAGGTGTATTCTATTTTGTAGTCTGTCAACTTAACAAAACCGCTGAGTATAAACGTACTCTCTGATAACCTTTATGAGAGGTAAGCACTTGCTGCTGGTGTTATCTTGCGGCAGAGTATTAAACAGTCAAATAGATAAATAGTACTGTCTATTTTTCTCTCAGACTTCTATCCCTGTTTTCCATGCAGCTTGCAGCGTTCGTAGCGACAGATAGACCAATTACTTGGACTTTAGCCTCTGATATCGAGCACGCTTTTTGTAATGGTAGCTGTACTTCTAGCCCATTTATATTCTACAGCATGTACTTTAGAAGTAAAAATTTGAGTGAAGTCACGTTCATTCATTCTGCAAAGCCTAGTTTTACTCACCAATAAACTTACATTTCTCTCGGTTTAATCTTGCTCTTCCGCTCTCACAGATCGATTATTTCTTCTCCGTCCTCTTTCACCAGGCAATCAACAGTGTCAGTGTTCCAAGTGCTGCATACATTATTTATTTTTTCGGATCGTTTCTTCGTTCATTTCTTACTCACTGTAATTCCTTACACCTTCTAAATGTTCCTTTATTCACGTCTCGTTAATGTATTTTTTCCTAAACGAAGTGTGTAAAAAACTTGTGTAAAAATCGATGTTGAGATTTTGATGGATCTAGCCTGTCCGTTTGGCGCGCACTCATCAGTAGTATGTATTGTCACTTCAGCGAGACAGTAATTAGGGAATCCCCAGGTCATTAAGAAAATGTAAACAAGACTGGCGCCAGTCTTAGCCCGAGGTCACTGGATTACAGATGTAAACAAACATGACGACACATGGTCATTACGCAATGTAAACAAGACCGGCCTACGTTTCGGTCTGAGCAGACGGTCATGAGGGAATCCCGGCCAGTCTTAGGGAACCCCGGTCACCCGAGGTCACTGGATTACAAATGTAAACAAACATGACGACACACACACACACACACACACATATACACACTCTCATGTAAACAAGGGTATAGTGGCACTTCAGGTAGACGGTCATGAGGGAATCCCGGTCATTAAGGAATTTAAACAAGACTGGCGCTCCGGATGCGGAAAATCGCAGTTTGTTATAAAATTTTTAAAGAACATGTCTGAGTTATGCAATGTAAAATTTAAAAAAAATTATTGGCACTACGCTGTATGGCAGCCGTCATTAAAGATCAGTAATATTCCGATAATATTCCAAGAAGGCCTACCCGACATGAATTCCGTTGATCCTTCATCACCGAATCTTATAATAATAATAGACGATTTAATGCGAGAATCCAACGCTAGTGTTGTCGATATATTTACCAAAGGAAGTCACCATCGAAATATTAGCGTGTTTTTTATTACGCAAAACTTATTTCATCAAGGCAAAGGGCAGAGAGATATTTCCCTCAACGCTCAGTATATTGTTTATTTCAAAAACCCGCGTAATAGGAGTCAAATTAGGCACCTGGCGCAACAAGTTCATCCAGAAAACCCAAAATTTGTACAAGAAGCGTACACTGACGCGACGCGAGAGCCTCACGGATATCTGTTGTTTGATATGAAACAGTCAACATCGGAAGACCTGAGAATTAGAACTTGTATATTTCCGACGGATATCATGTAAACAAGTATATAGTGTCAGTTCGGGCAGACGGTCATGAGGGAATCCCGGTCATTAAGGCATGTAAACAAGACTGGCCTACGTTTCGGAAATCCTCTTTGCTGAAGGCATGACGTAATCACTTAATGACTTTAAATCCACAGGGCCAGTGCTATGGTCCTACAATAGGAATTGAATCTGATTTCGGGAAAATCGTACACGTAAAGAAATAAAGAAGAAATACACTGTCTTCAAATACCCACACACACGTATAATATTTTCAATAGCTTATTATGTATAAAATTAACTAGCGGTATAACATAGTTTTAAAAAACGTAAGTGTCACGATGTCGGATGATAATAAAGCTGTAAGCTCCTACCACAATAACCGAGTTAAGTCGTTGAAAAGAATACGAATGACAAACGTATTGAAAGCAAATCACTTGAGAAGAATATTTACTTACTGCTGGCGATAATAGTCGAAACTTTCCAATATAGATTACTCATTAAGGCAATGTCCAACACGACTAAGAGTCTGCCAAACAAATGTGTTTACTGGCAATTAAGAACCAGAGATTTGGACTTTACAGAAATGACAAATATTGTCTTTGTGACGTTTTGTAGAAACCCACATCGTAAATAAAGCCATAATAAGATGTTCGTGAAAGTTTAATATCATATATAAACCCCAAATCCATATAGACTACTCATCAGTCCTATCTGGTATTTCCTAGTGTTTTTGACGGTTGTTATCCAAGTAGTAGTTAGTGTGTGTAGAATATAGGCAAGTGTTGTGTTAAGTGTAGAGTGTAAAAAGTAAAAGACTAAAAAATGGGTGCAGTTGTAGATTTTCAAGGCTTTCGAGACAACTCGGGATGTTACATAATAAAAGAGTTTGCCGTTATGTCTGTTAACAGCAAGTGGTTGCAGCACTGGATCGTCGGTCCGCCTTACGAGTTTTCTAATTTAACGAAAAATAGAAAAAGGAATGTAGTTGGTTGACTCACAATTATCACGGTATAAAATGGGACGACGGTTCAATAAGTTACGGATCGTTTATAAAGACTTGAAATTAATATGCGAAGAAATTACTACCGTCTACGCAAAGGGTAAAGAAAAGTGTTTGTTCCTAGAGAACTTGTTAGGTATAAGAATTATAAATTTAGAAGAATTGGAATGCCCATCACTTAAAGTGTTGAATGCAAAGGCGGATGTCACCCGTTGTTTTTATCATAAGAAGTGTAAGAGATATGTATGCGCGTTGAGTAATGTTAAAGTGCTGAATAATTGGTTTCACGAAGATGAATGCGGATCAGATCCACAATTGTCTAGCACGCCTGCCTGTGCCTCACTACGGGGTTTATGCAGCAGATCATTTGCCGATGTATGGTGGGACGCCTAGTTGTATCGTTATAAACACCAAACCTGGACGCCATTGGGTGGCCGTTTATATTAGCAGCAACAGAGAGTCGGAATATTGTGATCTTGAAGATTTTTTATCTCTGTTTTCATACAGTACATACGATAACGATTGAAAAAATTTTGCTGTTTATTTAATAATACTTTTGGAAATTACAACATGTGATCAAGTATGACTCAGCATTGTTGCAGTCAAAGATAAGAGTTCACGCATGCGCGTTGTTATTATGTTACCGGTATATAAAACACAGGTTCTATAGAGCCTCATTCTCAGTCCGAATACAATGGAGACCACATTCCATAAGAGACGTACACCGTACGAAAGAAGCAAGAAAAGTAAGTGCAATAAAAATGTACTTGCGGAAGAAGTGGAAAAAGTAGAAACTACTAATACCGTCGAAAAGAAAAGAACCAACAGATGTTTGTCACCTCTACTTTTAAATACTTGGTATTCTTTGAATAGGAGTCAAACCAAATCAACTACAATTGGATTAGATATTGACAACATGTGTGAACCGAGATTGCAAATAAGAAAATCGGACTCAAACAGCGGGATATCTCTAAATATTAACGAATGGAACGCTTTACTACAAAAATACGAATATATTTCCAACTTTTTTGAGGGAAGCAAACAGAATTTCGAAAATTTCGATTTAGATAAACACCAAGTTGTTTTCCAAATGATGTACGGCAAGAGATCTATTGTAATCCGTGAACTACTTTGTATGCAGCCTCACCTTTACCTACCAGACACGTTGGTTATACAGGAGTCGACATGGAAGGGATACTACAGATGTCGAGCTGTATCTCCAGTTATTTTCACTTGTGTTCTCTGAGATCGTCGCCAGCCTATAACTACTTTCAAGATATCAAGAATAAAGTTGTGTGTTATTTATTAGCAAACGTACCAAGTGACTCAACGAATGACGATTCCGTAATAAAAAACTATGTAATAAAATATTTAGAAGGAATGGATGTGAGTGATTGTAAAATTTAATCTAATCAAATAGAGCAAGACTTGATTTTATCTGAAATTAAAATTTTGTGCATCAATATCTTTTTGAATTACTTTAAGATACATCTGTTTTATAAAGAAATTAATGAATGAATTTTAAATAATCTTAATGTAAAATAAATATTATTAATTATTGTAAATATATCTGTGTTCGGAATTTTGTTGTTATTATTTCAAATCCTTTTAAAATCGAATATTAGAATGATGGATAATGAAAAATTGAATCTAATCAAATAGAGCAAGACTTGATGTTATCTGAAATTAAAAATTTTGTGCATCAATATCTTTTTGAATTACTTTAAGATACATCTGTCGTATAAAGAAATTAATGAATGAATTTTAAATAACCTCAATGTAAAAAAGATTATTAATTACTGTAAATATATCTATGTTCGGAATTTCGTTATTATTATTATTCTTTCAAATCCTTTAAAATCGAATATTAAAATGATGGATAATGAAAAAAAGAATTATTCATAAGGTTTATTGTACTTGTATTACACATTTTTAAACCGTTTTTCTTGACGGTGAAAGTGATAGTGATAGTGAACATCTACATTGCTACATACTACATTAATACAGCTATATATATTATCTGATATCTATTATACAACATCTAAATCAAGTTATGGGGCGTGCACACGATGATGTAACTAAAGTACCACAGTTTATTACACAACTTAATATTATTTTATGTCCTAATTTTAATCCACTCTTTTAAATCCGAAATACACAAATTAATGCTAAAGTCTAAAGATTAATTCACCAACCTTCGTTTACAGCAACACGCTATTATTATTTTCACTTTTAAATACACTAACACAACACTTTGTATAGAATGTATAGTTTATCAGCATTTTAGACAATATGGTAGATCCTGTATAGTATACATGTGTCGCAATTTTAAGAAAAAAGAAGATTAATTATTAAGGCGAATTACCAACGTAACAGTGGTGAGCATTGATCAAGTTTGGAGAGGTCTTGTAAAAGCGTTAAAATCATGCAAAATGAGTATATACACTCGTGCTGACTGGGAGTGTTACCGATAACTTTCTGCATTAGGATTTAATTCCTCACCTATTACATATTCTAATATTTTGTTCTATGTTGTACTACTACTACTGCTATTTCAAACATCAATTTATTTTTGGATATGATTACACAAATGTGAAAATCATTGTTAACGAGAGTAATGAAAATTTTGTAACATTACTTCTCATCCCCGTGTAGTCGGAGATAGTATACAAAATTACAATACGTTACAGTTTTACATTCTTTCTGCGTTTAAAAATATTATTTCAAACAACTAATCGACTCACGTACTTTTTAAATGAATTTAATGAAAAATTAAAATTTATCTGTGGAACTAGGAGTATTGATTGTATATTATTAAACCAGTTTTGTATATTTGCATAATCCCACCCCCATATATAAAGTTTTTACAGGCTTAATGACATACTCACTACCCCTAGATTTATAATATGGAAATGCGTTGTTCTGTTTCACGATGAACGTCTCATACCGCTATGACATTCACAAGAACTCTAACACATTGGGCACTGTAATACAGTTGTATGCTTTTGCGGAGGACGGATTATAGGCATTACGATATTTTTATTTCACAATGTTCTGGCGTCTTACGTTTCGTGCTGACTGGGAGTGTTACCGATAATTTTCTGCAATAGGATTTAATTCCTCACCTATTATATATTCTAATATTTTGTTCTATGTTGTACTACTACTACTGCTATTTCAAACATCAATTTATTTTTGGATATGATTACACAAATGTGAAAATCATTGTTAACGAGAGTAATGAAAATTTTGTAACATTACTTCTCATCCTCGTGTAGTCGGAGATAGTATACAAAATTACAATACGTTACAGTTTTACATTCTTTCTGCGTTTAAAAATATTATTTCAAACAACTAATCGACTCACGTACTTTTTAAATGAATTTAATGAAAAATTAAAATTTATCTGTGGAACTAGGAGTATTGATTGTATATTATTAAACCAGTTTTGTATATTTGCATAATCCCACCCCCATATATAAAGTTTTTACAGGCTTAATGACATACTCACTACCCCTAGATTTATAATATGGAAATGCGTTGTTCTGTTTCACGATGGACGTCTCATACCGCTATGACATTCACAAGAACTCTAACACATTGGGCACTGTAATACAGTTGTATGCTTTTGCGGAGGACGGATTATAGGCATTACGATATTTTTATTTCACAATGTTCTGGCGTCTTACGTTTCGGATTCTTGTATATTATTAAGTCATAATATATTCAACTAATGGTATTTATGAAATATCAATAAGCTCTGTGTATTTTCCAAATAATTTTAATTCCAAATAATTTTCCAAATAATAGCTACGACGGAAGAAGTCAGATTTCATTACTTTATGAAATCTAAACCCGTCTGTACCGACTATTTGAATAAAACGGAAAAGAAAATGCTTGAAACATTTATATTATAAGTTCCTAACCAGTAATATTAATACATAAAGTATACTTTATACAGAAATAGGAAAATGTGCGGGAGTAGTGAGTGTGTTATTGAGTCATATCGTGGCTTCTTATTGTAACATTGTCTGTCGTCTGTTACATACAAATTTAGTTTCATTTGTTGTAAAAACCGTCTCTGCCGTCTGTTATAGAAAAACACACACACACACACACACACACACACACACACACACACACACACACACACACACAACACACACATTACATTAAAGCCCAGCTCGAGCTCATTTTTCAAACAATTTCAAAAAAATCGTTAAAAAAGTCATCACTAAAAAGTCGAAAAAAAAAAAAACCAAAAAAAAAAAAGTTTCTAAAAACGCTTTTTCAATTCACGTATAATCTGCACCAAAAATAATTGATAAAATTTATTTCTTATTTTTGGTGCAGATTATACGTGAATTGAAAAAGCGCAATATTTTTTTGCTTACAAAAAAGTAAGCGTTTTTTAGAAACTTTTTTAATTTTTTTTTTTCGACTTTTTAGTGATGACTTTTTTAACGATTTTTTTGAAATTGTTTGAAAAATGAGTCGAGCTGGGCTTGAACTTGCTTTGTGTGTGTGTGTGTGTGTGTGTGTGTGTGTGTGTGTGTGTGTGTGTGTGTGTGTGTGTGTGTGTGTGTGTGTTTTTTATATAACAGACGGCAGAGACGGTTTTTACAACAAATGAAACTAAATTTGTATGTAACAGACGACAGACAATGTTACAATAAGAAGCCACGATATGACTCAATAACACACTCACTACTCCCGCACATTTTCCTATTTCTGTATAAAGTATACTTTATGTATTAATATTACTGGTTAGAACTTATAATATAAATGTTTCAAGCATTTTCTTTTCCGTTTTATTCAAATAGTCGGTACAGACGGGTTTAGATTTCATAAAGTAATGAAATCTGACTTCTTCCGTCGTAGCTATTATTTGGAAAATTATTTGGAATTAAAATTATTTGGAAAATACACAGAGCTTATTCATATTTCATAAATACCATTAGTTGAATATATTATGACTTAATAATATACAAGAATCCGAAACGTAAGACGCCAGAACATTGTGAAATAAAAATATCGTAATGCCTATAATCCGTCCTCCGCAAAAGCATACAACTGTATTACAGTGCCCAATGTGTTAGAGTTCTTGTGAATGTCATAGCGGTATGAGACGTCCATCGTGAAACAGAACAACGCATTTCCATATTATAAATCTAGGGGTAGTGAGTATGTCATTAAGCCTGTAAAACTTTATATATGGGGGTGGGATTATGCAAATATACAAAACTGGTTTAATAATATACAATCAATACTCCTAGTTCCACAGATAAATTTTAATTTTTCATTAAATTCATTTAAAAAGTACGTAAGTCGATTAGTTGTTTGAAATAATATTTTTAAACGCAGAAAGAATGTAAAACTGTAACGTATTGTAATTTTGTATACTATCTCCGACTACACGGGGATGAGAAGTAATGTTACAAAATTTTCATTACTCTCGTTAACAATGATTTTCACATTTGTGTAATCATATCCAAAAATAAATTGATGTTTGAAATAGCAGTAGTAGTAGTACAACATAGAACAAAATATTAGAATATGTAATAGGTGAGGAATTAAATCCTATTGCAGAAAATTATCGGTAACACTCCCAGTCAGCACGAAACGTAAGACGCCAGAACATTGTGAAATAAAAATATCGTAATGCCTATAATCCGTCCTCCGCAAAAGCATACAACTGTATTACAGTGCCCAATGTGTTAGAGTTCTTGTGAATGTCATAGCGGTATGAGACGTCCATCGTGAAACAGAACAACGCATTTCCATATTATAAATCTAGGGTAGTGAGTATGTCATTAAGCCTGTAAAAACTTTATATATGGGGTGGGATTATGCAAATATACAAAACTGGTTTAATAATATACAATCAATACTCCTAGTTCCACAGATAAATTTTAATTTTTCATTAAATTCATTTAAAAAGTACGTGAGTCGATTAGTTGTTTGAAATAATATTTTTAAACGCAGAAAGAATGTAAAACTGTAACGTATTGTAATTTTGTATACTATCTCCGACTACACGAGGATGAGAAGTAATGTTACAAAATTTTCATTACTCTCGTTAACAATAATTTTCACATTTGTGTAATCATATCCAAAAATAAATTGATGTTTGAAATAGCAGTAGTAGTAGTACAACATAGAACAAAATATTAGAATATATAATAGGTGAGGAATTAAATCCTATTGCAGAAAATTATCGGTAACACTCCCAGTCAGCACGAAACGTAAGACGCCAGAACATTGTGAAATAAAAATATCGTAATGCCTATAATCCGTCCTCCACAAAAGCATACAACAGTATTACAGTGCCCAATGTGTTAGAGTTCTTGTGAATGTCATAGCGGTATGAGACGTCCATCGTGAAACAGAACAACGCATTTCCATATTATAAATCTAGGGGTAGTGAGTATGTCATTAAGCCTGTAAAAACTTTATATATGGGGGTGGGATTATGCAAATATACAAAACTGGTTTAATAATATACAATCAATACTCCTAGTTCCACAGATAAATTTTAATTTTTCATTAAATTCATTTAAAAAGTACGTGAGTCGATTAGTTGTTTGAAATAATATTTTTAAACGCAGAAAGAATGTAAAACTGTAACGTATTGTAATTTTGTATACTATCTCCGACTACACGGGAATGAGAAGTAATGTTACAAAATTTTCATTACTCTCGTTAACAATGATTTTCACATTTGTGTAATCATATCCAAAAATAAATTGATGTTTGAAATAGCAGTAGTAGTAGTACAACATAGAACAAAATATTAGAATATATAATAGGTGAGGAATTAAATCCTATTGCAGAAAATTATCGGTAACACTCCCAGTCAGCACGAGTGTATATACTCATTTTGCATGATTTTAACGCTTTTACAAGACCTCTCCAAACTTGATCAATGCTCACCACTGTTACGTTGGTAATTCGCCTTAATAATTAATCTTCTTTTTTCTTAAAATTGCGACACATGTATACTATACAGGATCTACCATATTGTCTAAAATGCTGATAAACTATACATTCTATACAAAGTGTTGTGTTAGTGTATTTAAAAGTGAAAATAATAATAGCGTGTTGCTGTAAACGAAGGTTGGTAAATTAATCTTTAGACTTTAGCATTAATTTGTGTATTTCGGATTTAAAAGAGTGGATTAAAATTAGGACATAAAATAATATTAAGTTGTGTAATAAACTGTGGTACTTTAGTTACATCATCGTGTGCACGCCCCATAACTTGATTTAGATGTTGTATAATAGATATCAGATAATATATATATAGCTGTATTAATGTAGTATGTAGCAATGTAGATGTTCACTATCACTATCACTTTCACCGTCAAGAAAAACGGTTTAAAAATGTGTAATACAAGTACAATAAACCTTATGAATAATTCTTTTTTCATTATCCATCATTTTAATATTCGATTTTAAAGGATTTGAAAGAATAATAATAATAACGAAATTCCGAACATAGATATATTTACAGTAATTAATAATCTTTTTTACATTGAGGTTATTTAAAATTCATTTATTAATTTCTTTATACGACAGATGTATCTTAAAGTAATTCAAAAAGATATTGATGCACAAAATTTTTAATTTCAGATAACATCAAGTCTTGCTCTATTTGATTAGATTCAATTTTTCATTATCCATCATTCTAATATTCGATTTTAAAAGGATTTGAAATAATAACAACAAAATTCCGAACACAGATATATTTACAATAATTAATAATATTTATTTTACATTAAGATTATTTAAAATTCATTCATTAATTTCTTTATAAAACAGATGTATCTTAAAGTAATTCAAAAAGATATTGATGCACAAAATTTTAATTTCAGATAAAATCAAGTCTTGCTCTATTTGATTAGATTCAATTTTACAATCACTCACATCCATTCCTTCTAAATATTTTATTACATAGTTTTTTATTACGGAATCGTCATTCGTTGAGTCACTTGGTACGTTTGCTAATAAATAACACACAACTTTATTCTTGATATCTTGAAAGTAGTTATAGGCTGGCGACGATCTCAGAGAACACAAGTGAAAATAACTGGAGATACAGCTCGACATCTGTAGTATCCCCTTCCATGTCGACTCCTGTATAACCAACGTGTCTGGTAGGTAAAGGTGAGGCTGCATACAAAGTAGTTCACGGATTACAATAGATCTCTTGCCGTACATCATTTGGAAAACAACTTGGTGTTTATCTAAATCGAAATTTTCGAAATTCTGTTTGCTTCCCTCAAAAAAGTTGGAAATATATTCGTATTTTTGTAGTAAAGCGTTCCATTCGTTAATATTTAGAGATATCCCGCTGTTTGAGTCCGATTTTCGTATTTGCAATTTCGGTTCACACATGTTGTCAATATCTAATCCAATTGTAGTTGATTTGGTTTGACTCCTATTCAAAGAATACCAAGTATTTAAAAGTAGAGGTGACAAACATCTGTTGGTTCTTTTCTTTTCGACGGTATTAGTAGTTTCTACTTTTTCCACTTCTTCCGCAAGTACATTTTTATTGCACTTACTTTTCTTGCTTCTTTCGTACGGTGTACGTCTCTTATGGAATGTGGTCTCCATTGTATTCGGACTGAGAATGAGGCTCTATAGAACCTGTGTTTTATATACCGGTAACATAATAACAACGCGCATGCGTGAACTCTTATCTTTGACTGCAACAATGCTGAGTCATACTTGATCACATGTTGTAATTTCCAAAAGTATTATTAAATAAACAGCAAATTTTTTCAATCGTTATCGTATGTACTGTATGAAAACAGAGATAAAAATCTTCAAGATCACAATATTCCGACTCTCTGTTGCTGCTAATATAAACGGCCACCCAATGGCGTCCAGGTTTGGTGTTTATAACGATACAACTAGGCGTCCCACCATACATCGGCAAATGATCTGCTGCATAAACCCCGTAGTGAGGCACAGGCAGGCGTGCTAGACAATTGTGGATCTGATCCGCATTCATCTTCGTGAAACCAATTATTCAGCACTTTAACATTACTCAACGCGCATACATATCTCTTACACTTCTTATGATAAAAACAACGGGTGACATCCGCCTTTGCATTCAACACTTTAAGTGATGGGCATTCCAATTCTTCTAAATTTATAATTCTTATACCTAACAAGTTCTCTAGGAACAAACACTTTTCTTTACCCTTTGCGTAGACGGTAGTAATTTCTTCGCATATTAATTTCAAGTCTTTTATAAACGATCCGTAACTTATTGAACCGTCGTCCCATTTTATACCGTGATAATTGTGAGTCAACCAACTACATTCCTTTTTCTATTTTTCGTTAAATTAGAAAACTCGTAAGGCGGACCGACGATCCAGTGCTGCAACCACTTGCTGTTAACAGACATAACGGCAAACTCTTTTATTATGTAACATCCCGAGTTGTCTCGAAAGCCTTGAAAATCTACAACTGCACCCATTTTTTAGTCTTTTACTTTTTACACTCTACACTTAACACAACACTTGCCTATATTCTACACACACTAACTACTACTTGGATAACAACCGTCAAAAACACTAGGAAATACCAGATAGGACTGATGAGTAGTCTATATGGATTTGGGGTTTATATATGATATTAAACTTTCACGAACATCTTATTATGGCTTTATTTACGATGTGGGTTTCTACAAAACGTCACAAAGACAATATTTGTCATTTCTGTAAAGTCCAAATCTCTGGTTCTTAATTGCCAGTAAACACATTTGTTTGGCAGACTCTTAGTCGTGTTGGACATTGTCTTAATGAGTAATCTATATTGGAACGTTTCGACTATTATCGCCAGCAGTAAGTAAATATTCTTCTCAAGTGATTTGCTTTCAATACGTTTGTCATTCGTATTCTTTTCAACGACTTAACTCGGTTATTGTGGTAGGAGCTTACAGCTTTATTATCATCCGACATCGTGACACTTACGTTTTTTAAAACTATGTTATACCGATAGTTAATTTTATACATAATAAGCTATTGAAAATATTATACGTGTGTGTGGGTATTTGAAGACAGTGTATTTCTTTACGTGTACGATTTTCCCGAAATCAGATTCAATTCCTATTGTAGGACCATAGCACTGGCCCTGTGGATTTAAAGTCATTAAGTGATTACGTCATGCCTTCAGCAAAGAGGATTTCCGAAACGTAGGCCAGTCTTGTTTACATGCCTTAATGACCGGGATTCCCTCATGACCGTCTGCCCGAACTGACACTATATACTTGTTTACATGATATCCGTCGGAAATATACAAGTTCTAATTCTCAGGTCTTCCGATGTTGACTGTTTCATATCAAACAACAGATATCCGTGAGGCTCTCGCGTCGCGTCAGTGTACGCTTCTTGTACAAATTTTGGGTTTTCTGGATGAACTTGTTGCGCCAGGTGCCTAATTTGACTCCTATTACGCGGGTTTTTGAAATAAACAATATACTGAGCGTTGAGGGAAATATCTCTCTGCCCTTTGCCTTGATGAAATAAGTTTTGCGTAATAAAAAACACGCTAATATTTCGATGGTGACTTCCTTTGGTAAATATATCGACAACACTAGCGTTGGATTCTCACATTAAATCGTCTATTATTATTATAAGATTCGGTGATGAAGGATCAACGGAATTCATGTCGGTAGGCCTTCTTGGAATATTATCGGAATATTACTGATCTTTAATGACGGCTGCCATACAGCGTAGTGCCAATAATTTTTTTTAAATTCTACATTGCATAACTCAGACATGTTCTTTAAAAATTTTATAACAAACTGCGATTTTCCGCATCCGGAGCGCCAGTCTTGTTTAAATTCCTTAATGACCGGGATTCCCTCATGACCGTCTACCTGAAGTGCCACTATATCCTTGTTTACATGAGAGTGTGTATATGTGTGTGTGTCGTCATGTTTGTTTACATTTGTAATCCAGTGACCTCGGGTGACCGGGGTTCCCTAAGACTGGCCGGGATTCCCTCATGACCGTCTGCCTAAACCGAAACGTAGGCCGGTCTTGTTTACATTGCGTGTCGTCATGTTTGTTTACATCCGTAATCCAGTGACCTCGGGCTAAGACTGGCGCCAGTCTTGTTTACATTTTCTTAATGACCTGGGGATTCCCTAATTACTGTCTCGTTGAAGTGACAATACATACTACTCTCATCACTGGAAACTATACTAATTTTATTGAAACATAGCAAGTAGATATAGTTCGGCCATATTTCTATTAAAACATTTTTTTTGATGCCTAGTTTTTGTTAAAAACCCGTTCAAATTCTAAATTTTCCAAAATCGGCTCTAACGATTTTGATTTTTTTCCCGGCGAAAAACCGTTAAGGTTATCATCGCCGAGTAACGATTTTGATCAGATTGTTGTCCAACCCAAAAAAAACATACGAACCGTTATATCCCATAAAATCGGGATTAGCGGGAAATTGAATATTCTTAAAGATTTATCAAAATCGGTTCTTCATATTTCACTGAAGTTTGTGTGAAGTCTGTGTAGCGAATTTGAAATAAAATATTTTTGCTTTTCGGGAGAAAAATTGGAAAACAAACCCTGACCTTCGCAGTTTTTATCAATTTTCACACGAGCCTTAATTTTACTGTATTTTACGCTGACTTGATTTTTCATATTTGACAAAAATCTGATTGAGACAATTCTAATTTGTTTTTTGAATAATTTGGGCTTTGTTTGGTATTTTGTAGGTTGCTTCAGAAAAGATTTTTTTGTGTGGAGTTAAGCTAAATAAATTAATATAAAGTGGTTTGTGTAATAATTGTACACACTTTATGTTACATTTTACCATAATCTGTACAGTTCTTTTAGTCATACGTCGCCTAGTAGATTAGTCTATTTGTACGGGTAACTTTTGAGCCCGTCTACCAACTCCTCCGCTGTTTCTGTTCTGTTTATACGCTGCGTAGGTCATACGCAAATTAACGATAAGGGGAAGCTTTCTGTGTCAGTTTCTGACACACTGGAAGGTAGTGAATGTGAATGTTAAGGGTTGGTTTACGTAACCGCGGGGGACGATAAAAGTTGTACCCAAGAAAAGTCATGAGGAATGAAAAGTATTCTTTCGAAATTAAAGAGTATATTAGTGAAACTATTATTCATTTAGAAAACATATACAATTTAATCACCCTAAAAGCACGTTAATGAAAATACAGTATTTTATACATAACTAGTGAACTATTTTTTATATTATTTTGGGGGAAAATAAATCCCCCCCAAAAACCTGGCAAGGTAAATTCTAAGGACCCTCACAGGATTACACTAATGAAGGTAGAATTTCCTATTTTTCTCTTGAGGTAACATTTATCCTCGTTAGACTAATGAGGGCGGAGAGTAGAACAGCGCATGGGAAAAACAACGGCAGTAATTGGCCTGGAACCAGTGACTCCCGTACCTTTGTTCTGCGTGGCTCACCTGCAGGATACGGTATCAAAGAGTGACGGTATTATCTGTGTTCATACCTCGAATTTTGTTAATTAATTGAATTTGTACGGCAAAAAATCTGAATTATAGAACCGTTCGATACTTCATTGATGCATTGTTGCTGCCTTACTCCCTCGCTGTTTGTAAAGAGAAGGGTTTACAGTAGTCTAAATAATTCGATAAAATAACAAATGTCCATTGTTTATTTACACACAGAACCAAATAGATGTTTTGTATGTAGTCGTCAGTCTGTTTATATGTTATTCGTTTTTTATTATAAAACGTTGCTCCGATTTAATTCAAATTTATAACGAATTGTTTTTAAATGCTTTCCTCCGGAGAGTAGCTAATATAAATTAACACCAATGTTACCGTTCAGAAACTAACATCTTCCCTAAAATTTAGGTCACGTAAACCTATAGTTATCGGTAAAATTCAAAATGTCGAAGGAAAAGCAACGGTTTAACAGAAAAATTAGCTGTTTTAAAAATGAGCCCTGTCCGCTGTACAGCCTAATGTGTTTTTCTTTTTTTTCTATATATTCTATTCTGACGCTTCGGACAAAAATTTTATTCATTAGGACTGTTAAAGGTTTCAGTAATTTTCAGGCCAAAACAAAAAAATAAACCCTGACCGCTCTGACATTTTTAACAATTGTACCTAGTTTCCAGTTTTTTTTGTGAAACTAATTTGTTGAGAGCTTGACTAAAAATTTGATAAAAAATGTTTTTGTTAATGTGTTTTTGTAAAAAATATGGCTTGAAGATTACTGTCACTCATTACACTCCCATGATACGGGCAAACTAGTTATTTATAGTTACAAATTTCATCAAAATCAGTAAGAAATTAGTTCAGTTTCGAGTAACGTGCACAGACATAATGCTGTACACGTGCGTAGAACTGGAGACCGAATAGATTCATCAGAATCTGAGTTCATTCCAAAATGATATAAGTGAGTAAAACGGTTGATTTTACACAAAATGATAATGTGCGTAATATTTATAATATGTACAGTGTAACAGCCGCCTCGGTGGTCTAGTGGATAGCGTACTAGGCTTTCACCCCGAGGACCCTGGTTCGATTCCCGGCGAGGGCTTGGCATTTTACAAGATCTTAAATTATCCACTTCCTAAACACTAACCTACTGTTAAGGCTACAAAGATGAAATTCGAGTGTTTATACTACCCACATACTTGTAGAAATTCCTAAACTGAATTTAAAAAGAATTACTCTTTACAAAGGTCTCGGGTTCAAATCCTTAGCTAAAAATACAATTGTTCTTATTTATTGTCAAACTTAATGAAACGTACTTAATTACTACTTGTTTGTAATGAAAAAAACTGCTCAACATTGACCGAATTCATGATGTTCGAAGCATCAATAAACTTACATTTCTCTCGATTTAATCTTGCTCTTCCGCAATTAATGTAATAAACTGTAAAACACCAATCTTACGATACAAAATGGCTTTAAATAACCATTTTTAATCGGTAAACAATTGTTGTTTCGTTAAATTTTAAAATAATTTGCAAATGTAATATTATTTGTTGAACAAAACGAACCTCACTGCGGTGTAGTTCATTCTCAAGGTCAACTGTTTTACACCGTCTGAGCGTATCGTTTCGCCCCAGCTTGTATTAATGTCAGCTTACGAGTACTGTAATGGACCCGGAACTGCTTACGTTCTGCATTACGTCAATGTAATACCAACCAAACATGTGACGTCACTTTGTGATAAGTATAGTGATTATCAGTGATACTGCGGTCTTTGTATTTCCACTTTTGTTTCCTTCAGACATTATCTATAGCAATGCTTTTGCGATTGGACAAATTTCAGTTAATAACGTTACTCAGTTGAGAAATTTCTTAGTCTAAAAACATCCCGAGACATGAAACAGTGCTACCACAACGCACAAAAAACAAAACAAAACAAACTGTCAGTGAAGTAGTGCATTGCTTACCATGTGTTCGTAAGCATTAAGTAGTTTAACTGAAATTTATTTGTAATGATTAATTATTATTTAAAGAAGAATACAGTATAAGATTCGATAGATTTTTTTTGTGTTTAACGTTTGACTATTGTGCACGCTTGGGCTAATGCAGACGATGGGATGATTTACAGCGTATGAAAATGCCAAGCCCTGGCCGGGAATCGAACCCGAGTCCTCGGGGTGAAAGCCCAGTACGCTATCAACTAGGTCACCGAGGCGGCTAAGTTTCGATAGAACGCACGTTAATAAAACCGACATTTTTAGTAGTTTTAAAAATTGTGAAACACATTTTAAACTGAAAGAGTTAGCGCCTTGTAAATTAGTATCGCCAATTGAAATGTAAACGACTGTTTTGTTATAAGACTGATTCAAAAATGGAAATGGCGTCTACGAGACTTAACGTATTAAAGTGAGCAACGTATTTTATATCCAAACATAAAAAACGACTTTTGCATAGTATTCTGTTAATTTTACCCACACCGCAAAAGAAGGTTGATTTGCGTAAAAAAATATTCAAAAAATATTGGTTAATTTTTCAAAAGACGCTTTTGTTCCATACGTCCATAGGAACAAAAATATGTAAAATATCGAAAAATTCTGAAAACGATTTTTTGTTTGTTTTCGTTCCAATTAGGTTTATAAATTTTTCGAGATTTTTCTCGCCTGTCTGGTCGAAATTAGAGGGAAACTTAAATTTGTTTGACAGGGTTTGGTGACTAGAATTATAGACTTTCAGGGCCGTTATTTTGTTAATAGGAATTGGGGATATTGCAGTGATAGGAACGTTTTCTATTTCTTGCTTGTTTTACATGGCTTGCTTGTAATGATTTTGCTTGTGTTTCTTCTGGAGTCACTAATTCAATTCCATTAGTTATAGCTTTGGATTCTACTAAGAGAAGTAAGTAGCTTCCGGCTGGCGAACACTCAACTGTGGATTCCTCTTCTAAAATCCATCAGCCCAATCTCTACCTACCATTTTTGTATTAAAAAGTATTCTGCATTAAAAGTATTCTTAAGTTTTTTTTTTAGCATATTCATATGCAATTCGTCGAAGTTGAATTGGTGTAATGCCGTAAAACAAATTCGATAGCAGAATAAGATGATGAGCTATTTCTTTCTCTTGTTCTACAGAAAATACAGCTTTTCGCCCCATTCTAGGACCACCGGTTATAAGACCACATTTCATTCTCGTGTGAAGCGTTGCTTCGTGAATACCAAAATGTCTTGCAATAGTAGTTTGACTTCTCATTACAGGTTTTAATTTACTTTATTAAATTAAACAATGTGTTTCACAACACACATAAAAGTGAAATTATAAAAATTTATTAAATAAAATGGTGTAAAAACTAGGTCTGTAACAATAGAAGTTGAATTTAATTTTAAAAGAGGGCATTAACATTTTTTTAAATAAAATTATTTTTAATAAAAAGATGTGTAGTATTACGCATAAAATCCATTGGGAAGTTAGGTTTTTTAAAAAAAATCGAACTCAAAATGAAGGTACTCGACATTAAGATTTAGTAAGAGTTGGAAATGAAACAAAGTACCTCAGTAGAAACATGTAAAATCGAAAAGATAGTACTTTCGGGTATTAGCACGCACGGTGAGGAAATGACACGCAGTTGGGGGTAATGCCACGCGGACGCGTGCCATTACACCGCATGTCGCCATTGTGGAAAAAATCATCATTCTCGTCACACAAGCATCAAACAAACATTGTTTAATATAAGTACTATTTAAAAACTATTATACTTTCGAGATATGTATAAAGAAAAGGATAAATCTAAACTGATTCAATAAATATCTTGAAGCAAACTTTCTAGATCAATTCAACCAAAATTGAAGGTTTTCGAAAAAATTCTTTATAACAACACACTTGTTCCTATTGGCAGTTTCTCATACACTGGCCACTAATAGACCTAAGGGCCTACAGATTGCAGCACTTTACACACTTCTAACCCTTATAGGAATCGCTGAAGACAGGTGCGTGTCATTACCCACCGCGTGGTATTACCCCGCTCTCCCTATTATTACGCTAAGTAATCCGACCTGCGTTTTTAAAACTATATATGTGTGGTACGTACAGGTTTTGTCATAACACCAGTATACCCTCACGCCTCATAATTTTCCATTTTAAGGTTTTCCAATAAAATAAAACCGATAAAAGGCTTGTAAACAAGATTCCAGGAGCAGTTTAAAGTGTCCCCGTGAGAATGCAGCACAATGCAGGCATACGTTACAAATAATTGTGTGTATCAAAACAGCTGATTTTTAAAAAACCTTTGTTGAATGTAATATTTAAATTATTGTTGTAGTCAAAACTTAAAATAATTAATGACCAAATCAGTTTTGAAAGTAGAATCGATAAGACAATCTAAGCCATTTTTAATGTGTAATGTTATTAAATAAACGGTTCTGCTTTTAATAAACAACAAAAACTGTAGCCTAATTTAGGCATGTAATGTGAAATCCGGTTATAGTAGGTTTCATTTGTAAATATTTAAATAAGGTACAATGTTAGAATCATTAATTTTATAGGTTACAGTTTTAAATACGAAAGCAGATCAAAGTACGGCCTATTGTATTAAATAACCTAAATATAATGAATAACATTGCCTGAAAATAATTAACAACTTCTTGCTGTGCGTTGTATATTATTCGTTTCTTTTTCCCATTAACTGCAACAGGTCGCACGTGTTAAGGACTAAACAGAAATTTTCCTGTAAATATTTTCGCTTTAAATATTTCTTTTTCCAATCCTTATAATCCTTCTCAAGTTCGGGCCGCTACAAAGGCCATTTTCTATACATTTTGTGGCGACGTTCCCATCGAGTAATGGATGCGTATCGACGGAGCCGACAGACGAAGTTATATTGTTTTTTTCGTGCAGTAGTGAGCAAAGTTACTGTTTTGTAAATTCAAAAAAGAGAGCAACAAATTTTGCTCAATGGTCTTTCACTTCTCAAAGACAATTAAATAAAATTTAAGTTTGTAACACTTATTTGTATAAGTTTGCCGTTAGATCAGTTATATATTGTATTTTCATTTAAGTAGTGTTCCGAGTACATTGTAATATTAAATTACAATTTGTATTTAAAACAGGCCTGAAAAATAGGTTTAAATTAACATTGTACATGATACAGACTTTCCAGGACTCAGTATTCAGGCCGGAGACACATATGTTAACGTTCTTCGATGTTCTCGTATTTGCAATCATTTCCTGCGTATTTTAATTTGGACTTTAACAGTAAATATCAATGGATTATTTAATAAAATGAAATACATTTAATTATAACTTTTAAGGAAAAAAGAATAAGATACTGTTATTGAATCAAAAATAAAAATAATGTATCGTGTTTTCGAACAAATTATACTAATTAAAATAAAAAGAAAAAATGATACATGATTTTTATTTTTGGTTCAGTAACAGAAACTTTTGGTTCCTTGATATTTTAAGAACTTTTAATAACAAAACGTGACACTGTGTTTGAACCGTAAATTTGTTTTGATGAATTATTATTTTTTTAAGTATTAGTTTAGGGTTCAGCACAAATATAATACCCCGCAGGGGAGTGCAGACTAGCTGCACCTATGAAAGTGTTTAGACGTTCCTCGCAGTATCCGAGTCTAACACACACTTACAATTACAACACTACACTTACGACTTTTACACTTTACACTCACACTTACATTTAGGCAGGCGATAATAGCCTCAGTGTGCTTTTCGCCTTAACCCTTAAGTGTGTGCGCTAGCGGCAAATTGGCCGCAATCTTTTATTTTCGCATCTTACGGTAGGTATCGATGGATAAATGTTTTCAGGGCTTTGAGTGTTTGTCAAGACCACCTTAGGGACACGAACTGTATAAAAATAATACCACCTTATCTTCAGTCCGTCTGGAAATAAGGCTTGAATGTGAGATGGTTACGTCTGCGGCCAAGTTGCCGCGACGCGCCCAATCGTGTCACTGCTTTCGCAGTGTTATTCTCACTATATTTGAGCATACATAGTCACTTTTAACATTCTTTTTTTTGTTTTGTTTTGTTTTGTTTTAGTGTTTAGTGTTTAGTATTTTTTACCGTGTTTCTCTTCTATTGACGAAGATTCCAAAAAGTCTATTGTAAATTTGGATTATAACGCTACAAAATGTGGCATTGATACTGTCGATCAAATATGTGCCAGTTACTCGACATCCCGAAGCACGAGACTTTGAACAATGGCCCTTTTTTATCGGCATTTAGACATTTCCGGAATAAATACAAATATAATTTACAGATTCAACCATCTGGATTACAGTGAGCAAAGACGAAACTTTTTGAAAAAATTGGCACTCAGTTTTATGAGTGGACACTTGAAATCCTAACTCTTCCAAAAGATCTTCAAGTTTTTTTTAGCAAAATATAAGTTATTGGAAAATCAACAGGATCAAGTACCAACACGTAGACCTATTTGTCATATTTGCGGACCACACAAAAATAACAGAACCAAAATTGTCTGCAAAGATGTTTTAAGAATCAGCCAGATGACCGCTGTTTGCACAAACTGTTTTGCACGAAGCTGAAGCAATGGACGTTGATTCAGATTAAAATTGTAAATATTAATTTTAAATTTTTGTTTATAAATTTAGTTTTTTGGTAAGTGTGACCACTAAGAATTCAGTAATATTGGTCATGTTTCTTGTATAAAATGAAATTCTTTTTCAGACAAGTGTTTGTATTCATTAACTGTTGTCTATGTTTCAAATATTAAAACTTTTTTAAATAAATATAACTACTAAAAAACTGAAAATTAAAATAAATCAATTATAAACAAAATATAATAAAAAATAATGCAATGTGTCCACTTAAATTTAGTAATTTTAGTACATGGGTACAAAAGCGGAATTAGGCATTGCGGCCAAATTGTCGCGGCGCGCCCAGCGAAGGGTTAAAATTTAAAAAAACAACATACTTTACGCGCAATTCGGGTGCAAAATGTCTGTTCGTGTTTATAACTCGCGAAAATTTCCGCACTCGGTGAACTTCGTGAGTAAATATTTTTGTCCTTTAAATATGCACCAGTTTGTTGCTCATTAGTTGCAGGAATAACTATTCCCTGTCATTAAAACAGTGTTAAAACAAAGTGCAAGTATTAACTCACCCGACTTGAAGGTACAGCCTATTTGAGCACATTTTTTTTACAGACGGAAGTAAAAAGCATCATAAAACCGTTACCTTAGCTTGATGCAGACTCCATTTATTTCCCTTCAAATTGTCGGCGCGAGTTTAGAGTGTGGGGGTGGTTAAAACTTGCAAAATAAGTCTCGGGGTGGATTTACTGCTCCGCTGACCGTAAAATCCAGAAAGGTCGGTTACTCCATAAATTTCAACTTCGCAAAACGTTTAAGGGCCGAGGTGGAAAAGTTTAATGTATTGTTTTTGTTTCGGAAATGATCGGCAGCCCTGCGCGAGCTTTGATTAAATCTGACAAAGGAAGATGTTTCACATTCTTGCCGTTAGAGACCGCTAGCAATCTTGCGGTAACGCTTCATTCCGCATTCTCTCCGCGCACAGAATACTTTACAGATTCTAAACATGCTTCAATGGTTTTGTACTTAAAAAGCTGTAACGTTCGCGGGTTTTAAAGGCGGATTCAGAGTGCGTACGGATTGGAAGTGCCTCTCTTTGTCGCAGTAACTGACAAAAGTGTTTTGTCCACCTGTCTGAGCTGTGGCAAGTTGAATTAGGGATTTATACAGTAATGCACGCCTGACTGTGAGTGTTGGAGGGATGAGAGCCTGCTTTAAATGGTCCTCGGAATTAGACTGGATTCAATTTTTAAAACTTGACAGTTAGTTTATATAACACAAACGTTTTCGCATATAAAATAAAATAAAACAAAAAGCTTATATAATGCTGTAGGTTTTATCAAAAATTCTGACAAAACGTAAATACTGCTGTAGGTTTTATCTGAAAGACCGATAAAAAACGTATATACTGCTGTAAGCCTTATCCGAAATTCTGATACAAAACGTATATATACTGCTGTAGGTCTTATCCGAAATTCTGACACAAAACGTATACACTACTGTAGGTCTTACTCGAAATTCTGACACAAAACGTATACACTACTGTAGGTCTTACTCGAAATTCTGACACAAAACGTATATATACTGCTGTAGGTCTTATCCGAAATTCTGACACAAAACGTATACACTACTGTAGGTCTTACTCGAAATTCTGACACAAAACGTATATACACTACTGTAGGTCTTACTCGAAATTCTGACACAAAACGTATACACTACTGTAGGTCTTACTCGAAATTCTGACACAAAACGTATACACTACTGTAGGTCTTATCCGAAATTCTGACACAAAACGTATATATACTGCTGTAGGTCTTACTCGAAATTCTGACACAAAACATATACACTACTGTAGGTCTTACTCGAAATTCTGACACAAAACGTATACACTACTGTAGGTCTTACTCGAAATTCTGACACAAAACATATACACTACTGTAGGTCTTACTCGAAATTCTGATACAAAACGTATATATACTGCTGTAGGTCTTATCCGAAATTCTGACACAAAACGTATACACTACTGTAGGTCTTACTCAAAATTCTGACACAAAACATATACACTACTGTAGGTCTTACTCAAAATTCTGACACAAAACGTATACTTATCCGAAATTCTGACACAAAACATATATACACTACTGTAGGTCTTACTCAAAATTCTGACACAAAACATATACACTACTGTAGGTCTTACTCGAAATTCTGACACAAAACGTATACACTACTGTAGGTCTTACTCGAAATTCTGACACAAAACATATACACTACTGTAGGTCTTACTCGAAATTCTGATACAAAACGTATATATACTGCTGTAGGTCTTATCCGAAATTCTGACACAAAACGTATACACTACTGTAGGTCTTACTCAAAATTCTGACACAAAACATATACACTACTGTAGGTCTTACTCGAAATTCTGACACAAAACGTATACACTACTGTAGGTCTTACTCGAAATTCTGACACAAAACGTATATACTTCTGTAGGTTTTATCCGAAATTCTGACACAAAACGTATACACTGCTGTAGGTCTTACTCGAAATTCTGACACAAAACATATACACTACTGTAGGTCTTACTCGAAATTCTGACACAAAACGTATACACTACTGTAGGTCTTACTCGAAATTCTGACACAAAACGTATATACTTCTGTAGGTTTTATCCGAAATTCTGACACAAAACTTATATACTGCTGTAGGTCTTATCCGAAATTCTGACACAAAACGTATTTACTGCTGTAGGTCTTACCCAAAATTCTGACACAAAACGTATATACTCCTTTAGGACTTATCCAAAATTCTGACAGCCGCCTCGGTGGTCTAGTGGATAGCGTACTAGGCTTTCACTTCGAGGACCCGGGTTCGATTCCCGGCCAGGGCTTGGCATTTTCATACGTTATACATCATCCCATCGTCTGCATTAGCCCAAGTGTGCACAACAGTCAGACGTTAAACACAAAAAAACAACAAAATTTTGACACAAAACCTACAGTATATAGCCTACTACTACAGGTGTATAATTCCGAACTTCTGATTACGAGCTATAAATTTGTATTTCTGTTTTTCCCTAAGCATTCATACTTACACCAGTTAGACTAATAAGGACGAGAGGGATCAAAGTTAACGGAAAGGGCAAGCTAGTACGGCAGTAACTGCAGTCCCGAAACCTACGACCTTGAGCAGACTGACCGAAGAATTCGTTAAGATTTATGCACAGCCTTTTTTTTTTTTCACACACTTTTTTTTGATTCAGTAGAACATCTGAATACAAATTTGTCTGTAGGAATCTCAAAATCTGTTGTTATGTATGAGCAGCAACCTTCTACATGGCTAAAAGCAACAATTTGATTATGAAATTTTAATGGTAATATTTGCTTTAGAATTCCCTAAGTTCAACAAGTGTTTACCTGCTTGCGTGTGTATGCGTGTCAATAACGGTGGCTAAAAGCATTGATAAATTTTAATGAAATTTGGTTAGGTTAGGTGAGTATTTGCCTTTTCAATAATGAAAGAATAAGATGAATTCTTTATATTTTCATTACGTTTTTTAAACAAAATTAACAAGTATACGTACTTTCTCAAAGTTATCTTCAATGATTTTGATCAAATCCCGTCCAAATATAAACCTTAAAAGTCAAGCAAACCTTTTCTGTCATACGTATTCTCGAAAAGATTAATTTAATTAACGATACAGATTACTCCGTTATTTGTTCAGATAAAAATTTGATGTGTTTTAAGGAAGGTTTTGATAAAGATTTTTAATTTAAGAAAAAGGGATAAGGGTTTTTGTATTGATAACTTCCGTTCTTTTTTGAAATAATTGGTGAGAATTGTGTAGTGTTTTATTGTGAGAAGATTGTGTTGATAAAAATTGTGTAGAAAGATTGTATTGTGAGAACATTGTATAGAGCAAGATTGTGTGGTGTTTTATTGTGAGAAGACTGTGTAGAAAGATTGTGTAGTCTTTTATTGTGAGAAGAACGTGTAGAGAAAGAGTGTGTAGTGATTTATTGTAGGAAGATTGTGAGTGATTTATTGTGAAGAGAATGTGTATAGAGAAAGATTGTTAGTATTTTATTGTAAGAAGAATGTGTATAGAGAAAGATTGTGTGGTGTTTTATTATGAGAAGTTTGTGTAGAAATATTGTATAGTTTTTTATTGTGAGAAGAACGTGTATAAAAGATTGTGTAGTGATTTATTGTGAGAAGATTGTGTAAAGATTGTATTATTTTTTGCATTAAGTATTATCAACTATTTCAAGTGACTTAACATTAATGTCCCATTTTTGTCCACTTCACTATTTAGTAAGAATGTATGTATGTTGTTTTGTCAACAATACTAGAAACTTAAATACAAACAGCTGTAGTGTAACACAAATTGTTTCTGAACAGCTTATGACGATCGAACCGTTTTTACGCCAAGTTAGTTTGCATAATTTCTGCTGCTAAAGTTTTCAATTATTTCCAGCGTAATTTACCGGAACAAATTAAAATTTAATCTTTGCGTTAAAATCAATTGCCGAGCGCTATTACCGAATGGCAAATTGGGAATTTAAATTTAACCAATAACTTTCCGGGGCAGCTGCAGCTGGTAGACTACTGCAACTCGGTTTTAATCAAATTTAAATTCGATTCGTTAACAAGATGTGTTTTTAACCAAAAAAATATTATTAGCGAATATCCATTGAAAACAGTTATTTGATCAGCCGTCATGATGAGATCCAGACCGATGGCCGTGAAATGAGCACCTGTTTGAGGTTATATTTGTCACTTCTAATTTAATTGTATTCTAGCTTGTCGTTGTTTCCGCTCTTTTATATTTTTAATTATTAATATTGTGCATATAAATAAGCGTTTAAGCAAATAAATAAATAAATAACTGTATCAAACTTTTCATTTGCTTTTTAATTTTTGTGTCAGGTACTGTAATAAAGTTTATTTAAACGGGAGTAAGTTTGTTGTATAGGCATAATTAATATGCTTCCTTGATTAATGTTGTCTTGTATACTAATTTACATTACCTATTCAGATCCAGCTGTAAACTTTGCTTTAAAAACTACCACCTTCAACTGAAATAATTGTGCTTTACTTTAACAGTTTCCAACTGCGGGCTACATGCAATTGATATTATCGTACTTTTACAAACAAGGGTGGTTCGGTAGTTAAGGGCGGGAGAACGTCTTTCTCAAACCCTTAACTGTTCAAATCGCATTGTTAACTGTGTACGAACACAAGTTTGCGTGTCTAGGGGCGAGATATCCAATAAAGTGAAAGCTTAGTTCCCCATAAACACACTAGGGGCGCTGGTCGCCAGACTGCCAAATAATTGGAGACAAATGAACGTTCGGGGAATCAATTTATTGGCTATTGCAGCGGGCCAGCGCTTAGTGAAATTGAAATTCTTAATGAAAGGTTATTGTGATAAGAGAACGGTACAGATGTATTGCACTAACTTTTGCAGATACGGAATTAAAACTTTAAAAACTGATTTGAATCGTATCGATAACAGAGTGGTGGTTAAAGCAGAATCGCTGTAAGAAGCCGACAAGAACCTAATTCGTGTACACATTCTTCTTGAAAGTACGAAAATAAACCATGACATTCGTCTGTACTAAAGATGAAAATATTTGAAAACTAAAAGTGCAGATTTTGTAGTTCATTACGATTGTGAAATTGGAGTTTCAGTAAACGTCTGGGATTAAAAGTTATGATTTTCTTAATTCTGAAATGTCTGCCACTTTAAAACGGTGTACCTACTGTCGCTCATAAGTTTTTGTTTTGTTTTTTCCAACGTTGTCATTCTATTTAATTTGTAATTTAGGCGGATGACAGTTAATTACAACTTTGAGCGAGGACGTTAATTGCATAAATGACTAGTATTTTAAAACTAATGATTATGCAATTCCACAAAGTTTTTGTTAAATAACCTAGTTCCTTATTTCACAAAACCTTCTTTCGAAGAACAACGATTTCGTTAGTACAGAAGTTGGTGAGATGGCAGCACTAACCCAACTACCTAGGAGGCCTGTGTTAATGACTGAACCTAACCTAAATAAAGTTCACATTTTATTGATCGTTTAAACTAGTTTTAGAAGTGTTATTTTAGTGTTACCGTAGTGTAACAATGGTAAGTGTTATGTAGGGCTAATTATTCGTCATTAAAACAGTGATATTTCATGAATATTTAACTGTCTAAATAAGTGTTAAGCGTGGTAGCTAAAATGTGTGTTCAGTCTGAAACAGCAGTTTACAAAGAAGTTAATTATTACTAGACTTTTATGTAGGTTTTAAATATTTGAATAGTTAATTATAACCTTAATGGTTATTAGACCAGCATTTTCGTTATATTTAATGTACCTTAAAATTTTAAACGAATTTTAGAGTAGCCTAACACGATGACTGAATCAAAATGGTGCCTTACAAGCCCTAACTTTAACTCAGATAAATATAAAAATTTCATTCCTACCAAATTTCGTTGCTTTTTTGGACAAAATCATGATGTTCTATTATGCAGTGTTATTTTTTCCCGCTATTATGAAAGCTAATCATTGTAGTAAAAGTTGGATGTAGTTCGTAAAAACGCCGCAGGGAGAGCAAGCAGCACCTACTACATATGGTCCCTAAACTATTTGGTCAGAATAAGAATAAAAGGTTTTCCAAAAGTGCTCAGATCTTCAGTTATCCCACATTTTGAGAACAGGTTTTGTAACACATTCTGTACGTTATGTTTTATGAGGTACCGAAAATAAAATCTTTGTTTTGTTTATGAAACAGTGGTCATTTTAAAAATGTTTAATATCGAATATCCTGGAAAACCATTGACGTTACGAAAAATTCACAACAAACAGAAAAGTTTCCTTTTTTTAAACACAGATAAAATTATGTTTTAATTTTAGTAAGTCAAAAGGTAATCGAGTTATTTACAAAAAACGGGAAACATAATTTCTTGGTAGTTGTATACGATAACTAATTGTATATAAATTTATTTTGCATAATGTACAAACTTTTTCAAATGAGGGATTTTTGATAACTTATTTAAAATTAATGGTTTTATAACGTATTACAGCTACTGGAATCTGAAAATGTACGATACAAATTAGAAAATTATATCGAAAAAATATTTTATAACATAACCTATAAACGAACTAGGTGGGATAGCGTCATAGTTTGTTGCATGGAGAGTTATGTGGGCTATATTTTTATTGAAAAAACGACTTTGTGAGCGTCCAAAAATTAAATTTTCTCCAATGTATTATAACATAACCTATAAAATCAAACGAAGTAGCCGGGATCGCGTCATTGT